>JAACNH010000319.1:106345-259295 GCA_019447015.1 Hymenochirus boettgeri
GTCATATGGTATCGTAGAACCTTCAATAGCCCTATTATATATCTTAGGTACACACAAAAATATGCAGTTACATCATATTGGAGCAGACCCCTGCCCCTTGAAGGGACATTTGTAAGTCCTGAAAATATGCACAGTCGCGGCCCTGCTGCTAATTGATTGTAACTCTTTTTGACAAATATGAATGAAGGACAATGCGCTTGTCCATTTAGTGGTGTAGCTTATTATGATATAGATATGAAATATATATTATATATATATAGATATGTACTGTTTATTATTTAAATAAGTAGCGTAGCTAAAAAAAATAATTTTACATTATCAAAATTTGGCTTTGAGTTTGAGCAATATAATTGTAGATCTTTCAATCTGGAAAGCAAAATGTTTCATCTTAGGTTGTGGAGAAATAGTTCCCAGGTGTTAAAAATAATTAGCTGGTAAAAGAGAAACTAAAAATGAGAACATCCAGTAAGTGTGCCCAATAAGCAAGGTTAGCTATACAGTGGCAGAAAATGAAGAAATATTGGGGCACTTTTATTTTTGTGCTACTTTAAAGGCATCATTTAGTTTTCCTTCGTATGGATATATTTTTTTTTTAAGTATTTAGTTTTATTTTTGATTCTTAGCCATAGGATTATGGAATTTTGTTTCTGCACTCTTCAGTTAAACCCTGAATCCCTTTCCAAGCTCCTGTCAGTTGGACAACAGCAGTAAAGGTACTAATCCTTGCACAGTCCCTAAACCAGAAAACCTACCTTAACACGAAACCATCGTTTCAACCTTCAGTGCCCCTCATTCAATCTAAAATATTTTCAATTGAAATCTTCCACCCCATTTTGTACATTAACTTTGCGAATCCCCTGCCGCCCTTCCATCCCGTTAATTAACCCTCCTCCTCTCCCGTCTTGCCCCCTGTTGTTGGTTGTATTTCCCCGCAGGTCATGGTATATCTGTAATATTCATTCATCCAGGTCATGGTTTATCTGTAATATTCATTCATCAAGGTCATGGTATATCTGTAATATTCATTCATCCAGGTCATGGTATATCTGTAAGATTCATCCATCCGGGTCATTGTATATCTGTAATATTCATTCATCCAGGTCATGGTATATCTGTAATATTCATCCGTCCAGGTCATGGTGTATCTGTAATATTCATTCATCCAGGTCATGGTATATCTGTAATATTCATCCGTCCAGGTCATGGTATATCTGTAATATTCATTCATCCAGTTCATGGTATATCTGTAATATTCATCCATCCAGGTCATGGTATATCTGTAATATTCATACATTCAGGTCATGGTATATCTGTAATATTCATTCATCCAGGTCATGGTATATCTGTAATATTTATCCGTCCAGGTCACAATATATCTGTAATATTCATTCATCTAGGTCATGGTATATCTGTAATATTCATTTATCCAGATCATGATATATCTGTAATATTCATTCATCCATGTCATATTATATCTGTAATATCAAGCTATGGAATATTTTGCAATTTATTAGTGCTCCAACCATTTCTCATGAAATGGTAGCTAGTCTCTGTGGTTTTATGCTACCAAGACACATTAGTTTACCCACCACAGCAGTGCACAGGTCTTGGTTCTTACACCTGGGCTTCCCGACGAAGACCCAAATTCTGGAGTTCTTTCATCTCCAGCCATAATAAAGATGAGGAAAGTCTGGATGGTCCTATGCTTGGTTTATTCTACCATTTTAACCTCAGTTTTTACAGACACTGGGTATACAATGCACAGTGGATTTAAATTAAAGGATGTGAACTGTATCATTTTAAATCTGTAAGAATTCTGTCAGTTTATAAAAAAAATTAGGCAATGGGGAGTAAATGATAAGATGGTTCTGTGAGGGTGGTGGGAAGGCTTCTTCAAACTTTATGTTATTAAGGTTTATCTTAAATCAGTGTTGTAATGTCTCGACTTTACGGGACACATTGATTCTCAACGCAGGAGGTTTAGAATGTAACATTGTAAACAGATTAACAGCTCTCCCCCACACACAACAACAGACAAAGGTATTTAAAGGGGGGGAACCAAGAGGCAGGTAGGCTAGGATTGATTGTTCCTTACATCCCAATATTGTTTTGTTTAATGGAGCTACCAGCATAATGTGTTAAACAGCAATGACCAGGTAGTGTCCTGGGCTTTCTTCGTATTAAAGATCGTGCATGAAGCCACTAAGGAAGCCTGCAGAAGGGTGTTTTCTTTCATGCTGCCACTCTTAATTAGAAATTATTTGGGATGGTAGACGTACCAAATCAGATAATTACTTGAACAAATCCTAATGTTGTAGGGACATTAGTTTAAATAGGTTTCGTTACATAGCCCGTGTTAGGATACAATATTGCCCTTACCTGATAACATTCTTTCCCCATATGAAGGCCTAGTGAACTCAGATTTACGACCGAAAATATTATGATGGACACAAAACCGAACTTGAAAAAACCCGAGTTCGAACTGAACTCATGAATTTGGACGAACCTCAACACTCATTCAAATCGTTCGGGATCTCAAACTAGTTTGTTTTTTGGACTGGACTATGAATTATTACAGAATATTCATGACCTGGCATGGATGAATATTACCTATACATGAACTGGATGAATGAATTATATATCCATACGAATAATCTTACAATCATGACCGTGGATGATGAATATTACAGATATCGGGACCTCGGAGGAATGTAATATTACAGATATACCGATGACCTGGATAATGTAATATTACAGATATACCATGACCTGGATGACATATTATACAGATATACCAGACTGATGGATGAATATTACAGAGATACCATGACCTGGTATGAATATATACAGCATATACCGTGACTGGATGGAATGAATAATAACAGATATACCCGACCTGGATGAATGAATATACAGATATACCGCTGAACTGGAGAGATGATTATTACGATATACCATGACCTGGATGAATGAATATTACAGATATACGTGACCTGTGATGAATAGTACAGAATATGACCTGATAATGTATTACAGATTACCATGACCTGGATGGAATGAATATTACAGATATACCAGTGACCTGGATGGATGAATATTACAGATATATCATGACCTGGATGAATGAATATTACAGTATATAGCCGATGACCTGAGTGAATGAATATAACAGACTATTACCATGACCTGGATTGAATTGATTATTACAGATATACCATGACATGGATGGATGAATATTACAGATATACCATGACCTGGATGGATGCTGATCGATTCATGACGGATATTAACAGATATACCATGACCTGGAGGTGATGAATATCAAAAAAAATGGATTTGATAACCATGAACCTGATTGAATGAATATTACAGATATACCATGACCTGGATGATGAATATTAAAGATATACCTGACCTGGATGAAGAATATACAGATATACATGACCGGATGAATGAATATTACAGATATACTCATGACCTGGATGAATGAATATTACAGATATACCATGACCTGGATGAGAATATTACGCTTACTGACCTGGAACAATGAATATTACAGATATACCAGTGACCTGACTGGATGATTGAATTACAGATAGAACCATGACCTGGATGGATGAATATTACAGATATACCATGACCTGGATGGATGAATATTCAGATATACCATGACCTGGATGATGAATATACAGATATACCATGACTGGATGATGAATATTACAGTATACATGACCTGGATGAATGAATATTACAGATATTACAATAACCAATGAGTGAATTTACAATATACCCTTGACTGGATGATGAATATTACAGATATACCAGACCTGGATGGATGAATATTACAGATATACCATGACTGGATGATGAATATTACAGATATACCTGACTGGTGGAGATATTCCAGACTACCTGACTGAATGATAGAATATTACAGATATACCCATGACCTGGATGATGAATATTACAGATATACCATACCTGGATGATGAATATTACAGATATACCAGGATCCTGGATGGATGAATATTACAGATATACATGACCTGGATGATAGAATATACGATATACCATGGACCTGGATGGATGAATATTACAGATATACCATGACTGGATGGTGAATTATTCAGATAACCATGACCGGATGAATGAATATTACGATATACGATTGACAGATGGTTATGATGCATCTTACCAGATATACCATGACCTGGATGGAATGAATATTACGATATACCATGACCTGAGAAATGAATATTACAGATATACCATGACCTGGATGGATGAATATTACAGAGATAATGACTGATGAAATGAATTAAGATACCATGACCGCATGGATGAATGATATTACAGATATTACATGACCTGGATGGATGATATATTCCAGATATACCATGACCTGGATGGATGAATATTACAGTAATAATGACCTGGATGAATGAATATTACAGATAATTCCATGACCTGGTGAATGAATATTACAAGATATACCCATGACCTGGATGAATGAATATTACAGATATACCGATGACACTGGATGGATGAATATTACAGATATACCATGACTGGGAATGAATATTACAGAATACCGTGACCTGGATGGATGACTATTACAGATATACCATGACCTGGATGAGAGAATATTACAGATATTACCACTTGATCTGGATGAATGAATATACAAGAGTATACCGTGACCTGGATGGGAATATTACCGATATTTACCATGACCTGGATGAATGAAATATTACAGATATTACCATGACCGGATAATGACATATTACTAATAACCATGACCTGGATGATGAATAGTACAGATATACCATGACCTGGAGGATGAATATTACAGATACCAGACACTGGATGAATGAAATTACAGATATACCGTGACTGTGATGAATGAAATTACAGATATACCATTGACCTGGATTGGAAATGAATATTCAGCAGATAACCGGTGAACTGGATGGATGAAATTACAGATACATGACCTGGATGAATGAATATTCAGATCATACCGTGACCTGGAGAATGAATATGTACAGATATTACCAGACCTGGATGAATGGAAACTTTCACAAGCTTATGCACATAAAAAAACATGTGACACATGGGGATCTAAGAAATCCCAGTAATTTTTGTAAACACATGATAAAAGACTCCGGGGGTTATAGGGGTGGTATAATTCACTAAGAACTTCATTTATCCCAGAGCTGCTATCCACTATGTACGGGCTTCCTGTGCTGCTATTAAGATATCAATAGTAGTATCGGTAAATAGTATTTTAGCAAAACACTAAGACAGCCTCTCTTTGCTCTTTAGATTTCGTCGTATACCTGTTGTTATAGTGGCGCTATAAACAATAAGTTAGATCGGCTTTAACACAGGTTTTGTACCCAGGGTTTGTACAACATAGAGATACATCATACACACCACTGAATGCTGTGCATACACAAATGACACACTCATCAATACAAGCACAGAGATTCACAAATATGACTTACACACAAATACAAAGATGCACAAACACTTTGATGGGCTTAAATAATACAAACACTAGACACACATTGATGCCCTTGCATTCAAACACAGAGATGTTACACACATGATGCACTTTGCATAACAAACAGAGATGACAACACTGCTGCAATGCATACACAGAGATGCATGCCACCACTGATGCACTTGCATACAAACAAAAGAATGGTACAGCAACACTGCCACACTTGCATAAAACACAGAGATGTACACACACTGACGCACATTGTATACAAACAAGAGATGTACCAACACGACACACTTATCAACAAAAGAGAATGTAACACCAGCTACACACCTGCATACAAACACAGAGATGTACACACACTAACACACTGGATACAAAAAGAGATGTACGCACACTGACACACTCTACAAACACAGAGATGTAACACACACTGACACACTTGCATACAAACACCAGAGAGTACACACACTGAGCCTTGCATAAAAAAAAACAGGATGTACAACAACTGATGCACTGCATAAAACCAAGAGTGTACACCACACTGCTGCATTGCATCAAACACAGAGATGTACACCACACTGCCGCGCAACTTGCATACATACAACAGAGATGTAACCCACACTGCTGCACTTGCATATAAACTATCTCCCGCAAACAAAATGATCTATCCCTCTCTGTGTGTTGCTATTTATTTAGACCCCGCCCCTACTACGGTGTCAGCAGAATTTTTAGGCTAATCCATTATATGAAATGAATAGAGTTGAAAATAAAGAACTGCCCCAGACCCGAACGAGACAAAACAAGACAGTAACATTCCCATGGTCACTACAATGTTCACCACCAGAGCTGAGGAGTGGGGAGGGTTAAGTGAGGGTTCCTCCATATTGATGTGAAATAGGATTTAACTATCTGTGGCAGTTAGAACATCACCTGCCTCTAATTTCTCACTTACCACTGTCATGTGTGCAGTTCCAATCCCTGATCACACACTGTGTCTGCCCATCACCAGTTCAAGGTATGTGCTCCCCTCCCCCCTCCACCACACCTCCTTCCTGCCATCCTCCTCTCGGTATTCAGACAGCCACAGAACAAGCACAGGGAAGAACGAGTGGCCCAAATTTTTTTGCCCAAGAATCATGATGACATGTGTGGAACAAGGTTTCCCTAAGCCCTCCACCCCATATAAAGCCTTTCTTTTTATCTTGCCGTCAGTAGGAAGGAGGCAACCTGACTCCATCACACATAGAGGATAAGGGGGGTATCTTGCTGGACCAGTCTGAAAGGAGAACAGGTTTGTGCATGAAGCATCTTTTGCTTGCAAGAGGGAAGGGGCTAAGGAACCAGAGCTGGACCCTTCTCATCACCAGAGGGATGTTCAAAATCCCCAGTGTTGGGTTCCTGAACATTAACAGCTGTGCCATCCGTTTATAGCAAGCAAGCAATGGATCATGGGAGCAGCCACAAAAACATGCAAATAATCCATGTCTGGGAGGTGGATCTGAATGCCTGAAACATAGAATGGGCCACTCCCTGACCTGAGATTGGGGATTTCGTGCAAGGCTGAGGACAGGGGCTGAGGTGGGGGACTGGGCATCCCTACTATGACTAACACAGCATTTGTGCGCCTTTCACCTGATGGCTATGTAATTACAGACCATGGCACTGGGGCTCCCCAGGCTTCCCCAGACTCACCTTTCGGGACCTGTGACCATGGGGCTGAAGAGCACACCTCAACTGGCCAAGAGGGAGAAAAAGCTGGTCTGGTGGGGATGGGAGCAAGCCTCCCTGGAGCCGGGGTTAGATAAGGATGGGACTCTGCTGCTGGTGGGGACCTGGAAAAGAGAGCCAAAAGGACCCTCAAGGAATTGGTTCTTAGCTAAAACCTCTGAGCGTAGCAGACCTGTCAAAAGGAACAATGCCAAGTATAGAGGATCCAAACTTTAATATACGATGCCTGGAGAGACCCAGAGGATGGGATTGCTCTACATGCTTTTGTGTGAGTACCAAGCTATGGGAATGTTTTTTTGTATCCCATACATATTATATAATATCAACACATATTAGTATGGATATTATTCTGGTATGGGCCTTCATATTGTGATTGTTGCTGATGTATTTGACATGGGGGGCTTTTGAAGCGATGGTTGTTTCATTCAAACTTGATGGTCTGACGTGTATAAACGTTGGCAGGTTGTGTAGAGATTAGGATCAGATTAGAGTTATTACGCGAGCTCATTGGGGAGAATGTAGGATGTTGGCAATGGGGCAGGAAAGTTTGTTCACAGTTCGAGTTATTATGCTTTCTTTTGCTTTTCATTTAAGCAGCTCTGCAGGCTACATGTAGAGTCAGCCAGAGCAATCTGCACATACTGACTTTCTATGGCATTCTACACTGACAAATAAAAAAATACAAGTCAATACATTGATGAGTAGAAATTGCTCGGCACAATATAGAGAATAATGCAATCCGTGACATGGATGCAATCATTGTGCCAAATAAGACCCCATCTTGGTTTGACCATGAAAACACTTTTACGACCTCAACTTTTCTTACTTAAATAGCTTGTTCACAGAAGCATGCTTTTTGTTGACCTTGCACAGATTTAAATAAAGAATCATAATTCAATAAATCTGTTTAGAGATAGCGGCTGTCATAAGTATGTCATGGAACACACGTGAACCAAACAGGGCTACCAGATAAATGTTAGGGGGAGTAAATTCAAGTAGGAACAAAGCCACACAAATGTGCAAACTTTTATTTTGTTTACATATGTGTTCTGTTGTATTCAATTAGATCAACTGGACTTGAAATGTAGTTTTGAAGACGTATCGCTAGTCATCCGACTGGCTTTCTCAATTCAGAATGACTTGTACAAGAATCTGTGACAATTATGTACCCTGGAAAATCCCAATTAGCAATCACAGCCAGGTGTTAAGGGTGTGATTAGATAGTGGCTAGAGGTGTTATAGGAACGCCCAGAGTAAGGTGTTACAAACAGCATTGTACATGGCAGACAGGTTGTGGTCGAACCCCCCACTATTTATTGGCTTGGTTCTTATTTTCACAATAAATGGCCTCCTTAACACCTCTCTTGAAACCAGTCACGTTCCTTCGCAGTATGTTAACATTACAATCTTCAACACTGTTTTAACACCTTACTCTGGGCGTTCCTATAACACCTCTTAGCACATATCCAATCCCGCCCTTAACACCTGGCTGTGATATGCTAATTGGAATTTTCCAGGGTACATATTGCCACAGATTCTTGTACAAGTCATTCTGAATGAGAAAGCCAGTAGGATGACTAGCGAAACGTCTTCAGAACTACATTTCAAGTCCAGTGATCTAATGAATACAACAGATATACCATGACCTGGATGAATGAGAACTTCACAAGCATATTTACATATGTGGTAGACTATAGACAATTACACGGAAACAGAACTGTAGTTGAGGACGTTATTGAACAAGAACAGGAGATGTTTCTGCTGCCAGGGCAGGATCCATATCTGATAAGAGTTAGGTCTTTAAGTTGTATATATGATGAGAAGCCCCCATTACGTGAGAAATCTTATACGTTGATAATTGATTTATAGTCACTTCCTTGCCCTGGGATTACATAATTATATATGTTATTTAACAGTGTTGGAAGGATGTACCCTTCAAGGTATTGGGGCCTTCAAGGAATCACCAAGGGCTAGTGGTGATATGGGACAAATTGTACCATCTCTATGGTTTTGGGTTGTGTGTTTATTTATAGACATTTAACATGCCTACTGGGGATTATACTATTCACGGGACTTCACAAGGGTTCAACTTGCCGTCACTTAAGTTGTAAGTTGGTCCCAATCTAGTCCAGTTTTTTATACAGATTACTTAATTACACTTTATTAACATACTTATATTGCTGATGATTGTTGTATGAATTATCAGGAGATTCAATAAAACAATCTTATCGTTTAAATGGTGCTAATTTGCCCCACCAAATCAGATGTTAGCTTTCAAATGTTAAATAAGATCTGATTGGTTGGGGCAAAATTAGCACCATTTTTAAGGATCAGAACTTTACTGAACCCTAATGTATGATTTTAAAAATCGATGACTAAGAAAAAAGAGATTACACGTTAGAATTCCTTTTAGTAGGGGTCCCGAAAGGTCTCCGCAAAAGGTGGAAAAACCCCTCTATCGCACTGGTTGCCATTAGTCCCAGAAACCATAATTATATATTAATCTTCACTCTATTCTACTTATTGAGAGGTTTCAGGCACCAGCCTCATAAAAATAATGATAGGTTTGACTTTATCTAGTTGACTCTGCAAGGCCATAGCAACATGTGGCTTGGGCTCCAGGCAATAGAAAACACAGCCGCGGGAGTGACATCAGCCTGGGTTTCATATCAAATGTCTTCAGCCGGATAATATGAGCACAGACCGAGTTCGTCACGCATCGCTCGCGGTAAGAAGGTTTGGTCTTCCTGACGTACCAGAGATGACAACAGCTCTAAAGTGTGAGTCGACTCTATTTATGGAGGGAATAAAGTAGAAAGATTAATATTTAATAATGGGAATTGATAAGAAATGACTCAATATTGAAATAAGATAGTAAATAACTCACCCCTGTTGTGTATATATGAAAAGTTACCAAGAGTTAACAATGAGGCCAAATTCTTTTATACAGCTAAGAACTCATGAGGTGACTATCCTTTAGCATACAATAGCATGGAATACCCCATTATATGGTATCCTTATTAATAGTTGATTGTGAAGGTTTCATTCATCCAGTCATGGTATATCTGTAATATTCATTATCCAGGTCTATAGGGTATGGTAATATTCGTTATATTTCATCCAGGTCAATGGGGTATTATCTGTAATATTCATTCATCCGGATCATGGTATATCTGTAATATTCATTTCATCCAGGTCATGGTTATATCTGTATATTCACATCAGGTCATGGTATATCTGTAATATTCATCCACAGGTCATGGTATATCGTAAACATTCATCCAGGTATGGTATATCTGTAATATTCATCCATCAAGGTCTTGGGTATATCTTGTAAATATTCAATATCCATCCAGGTCATGGTAATCTGTAATATTCATTCATCCAGGTCATGGAATATCGTAGATTTCATTCATCAGGTCATGGTATATCTGTAATATTCATCCATCCAGTATGGTATAATCTGTAATATATTCATCAGGTCATGGTAATCTGTAATATTCATCCATCCAGGTCATGGTATATCTGTAAGATTCATTCATCCAGGTCATGGTATATCTGTAAATTATTCATACAGGTAATGGTTTTCCTGTATATTCATTCATCCACGTGTAAGGTATATCTGTAAGATCATCCATCCGGTGGTCATGTATATCTGTATATTCATTCATCAGTCATGTGTTTCACCTCGGTCTGGTATATCTGTAATATTATCATTATACAGTATGTATGTATATGTTTATTAATATAGCGCCACTTGGGGATACAGCGCTGTGTACCCAAGTGGCGCTATATAAATAAACGTATACATACATACTGTATAATCTGTATTGTTATAATGTACAGCGCTGTGTACCCAAGTGGCGCTATATAAATAAACATATATATAATTCATAGATTTACTTTAATAATAAATGACTATATGCGTTGAAACCCTACTTGGCATGGGGGAAAAAGAGGATTCAGTTTTTGCTGGGCCATGGAACTTGCAATCTAATAGCTGGAGGTGAAAGTTGGCCAAGGTCACTGCAGCTGTCAGGGACAAAGCTCTGTATTTCCCACCAGCAGGAGGTAAGACTTTAGTGTTTAGATGGTGGTGGGTTTAGGGCTTGGGGTCTTGTTTGTTTTCCAAGTACAATGTATCTTTAACAAGCTAAAGGGCTACTTGAAAAAGTTTTGACTTTTGCTTCCCAGACATGTAAATGAGTCGGGGGATGAACTGGAGGTGACTTCTGGGTAATAAGAGCTGTAAAGCCCCTTCAGATAGGACTGTCTGCTGGGATCTAGGGATCAGCAGCTACTGTAAATATTTGGATATAACTGATTATAAGCAGAATTTAAAGAAGGGGGTGGGAATGGCCATACAGAGTGCAAACATTCCTTAAAGGGGAAGTAAAGCTTAAAAATACATTTTAAAAAGGGCAAATAGTTTTTTACAGTGTATCTTTCCTTCCCTTCCTTTCCATGTACATGTGGGACTGAGGTTACAGTGTATCTTTCCTTCCCTTCCTTTCCATGTACATGTGGGACTGAGGTTACAGCGGAACAGAGAGAAAGAGAAGTTCCCTGCACCTTCCTCCGATCGTCGTTTTTTTCGGCATCAAATTAAGACGGCATCATTTATTTAAAAATTAAAACATCCTTTATATTTTCAATCCTTTAAAATCCCGCTAGGCTGGCCGTTAGACAAGTGGTATTGGGGTTGGTCTTGACGCGTTTCGGGGCCTTGGCCCTTACTCATAGAATCAATTTTAATTATTTTAAACCACCCATCCTAACTACTTCAATGTTTGAACCCTTAGTGGAGGTTTCTGTTCTAAGAACCAATCACCTATCATTAATTGCCTAATCAATTCTTATCCCGGTATCAGATAACCAGACCCGGGATGATGATATTACGATCTACCGTGACCTGGAGAATGAAATATTTTAACAATATACCATGACCTGGATGAATGAATATACAGATATATCCATGTCCTGGATGGATGAATATTACAGATATACCGTGACCTGGTATGGATGAAACAAAATATTACGATTACATGCCCTTGGAGGAATGACTATTACAGTATACCATGAACCTGGATGGATTGAATATTACGGATATACAATGACCTGGATGATGAATATACAGATATACGTGACCTGGATTGATTAAATATTACAGAATATTAGACCATGACCTTGGAGTGATGAATATTAACGATAGTACCATGCCTGGATGACTGAACTCTTACAGCATATACCATGACCAGGATGGATGAATAATTAACAAGATATACCATACCTGATGCATGAATATTACAGATATACCAGGACCTGGATGGATGAATATTACGGAATATACTCATGAAGCTGGAATGGATGAATATTACAGATATACTAATGACCTGGTATGGAATGAATATTATCAGATATACCATGCATGGATGAATGAATATTCAGATATATCCAGGACTGGATGGAGGAATATTACGGATATACCATGACCTGGATGGCTGAATTTACAGATATACTATGCCTGGATGGATTAAGATACCAGATTAACATGACCTTGGATGAATGGAATATACAGATATCCCAGGACCTGATTGGATGATTTCACAGATTACCATGACCTGTGGATTTAATGAATATTACAGATATACCATGACGCTGGATGAATGGAATATTACCGATATATCATGACTGACCTGGATGGATGATATTACAGATATACTATACCTGGATGACTGAATATTCAGATATACCATGACCTGGGATGAATGGAATATTACAGATATACCATACCTGGATGAATGCTATTACAGATATACCATGACCCTTGATGAATGACTATGTACGATATACCGTGCCCTGGATGAATGAATATTACGATATACCCATGACCCTGATGCATGAATATTCAGATTAATCATGACTGGAATGGATTGATAATTTACAGATATACGATGACCCTGGATGAATGAATTATTACAGATATACCATACCGATGATGAATATTACAGATATACCCTGACCTGGATGAATGAAATATTAGCAAGATTCCCATGACCTGATGGGATTTGAATATTACAGATATAACCGTACCTGGCCGGAATGAACTTACAGATATACCATGACCCCTGGATTGACTGAATATACAGAATACCATGACCATTGATTAATGAATAGTACAGATATAACCATGACCTTGATGAATGAATATTAAGATATACCATGTTCTGGATGAATTAAATATTCAGATATATCCAATGAACTGTAGAATGAATATTATCAGATATACCATGACGTTGGATGGAATGAATATTACCGATTACCATGACGTGGAGAATGAATAGTACAGATATACCCAACCATGGACCTGTCATGAAATAAATTTAAGATATACCGTTACTGATGATGAATATTAAACAGATATACCGTACCTGGATGAATGAATATTACAGATATACCATGCCGCTTGGATGGATGAATATTACTTTACCATGACCTGGATGAATGAATAGTCAGATATAACCATGACCTGGATGAATACATATTAACAGATATACCATGACCTGATGGAGAATATTACAGATATACCATGACCTGGATGGATGAATATTACAAATATACCATGACTGGATGAATGAATATTACCTAATACCCTTACCTGGATTATAGATATGACAGATATCCCATGACCGGAGATGATTGATCTTACAGATATACCGTACCTGGAGATGCATATTACAGAATACCGTGAACCATGGAATGAATTGAATCTACAGATATAAACCGTGAACCTTATGAATGAATATTCAGATATACCGTGACCTTGAATGGATGAATTTCAGAATATCCGTGACCTAATGAATGAAAATTACAGAATAACCGTGACCTGATGAATGAATATTACATATAATACCGTGCCTGGATGAATGATATTACAGACAACCGTGACTGGATGGATGAATATTTACAGATATACCGGACCTCACTGGACTGGATGAATTTACAGATATCCATCCGTGATAACTGAATATCTCACAGACACTTACCCGCTGACCCTGGTATAATAAGTATACCCTACTGATATTAAGCCGTTACCTGATATGGAGGATAATTACAGATAATCCATGACCTGGAATGGATTGATTATTACGATATACCATGACCCCTGGATGGATGAATATTACAGATAACCTGACAGTCGGATGCAATGATACTTCACAGATTACACCCGTACCTGGATGCAACATATTCACGATTAGATCCTACCGATTGATGATTAATGTACAGCAACTATACCCAATCCGGACCTGGATGGATGAATATTACCCAGATATAACCTCAACTGTATGGATGATAATCATGAATATACACGTACCGGATGGATGACTATTACAGATGATACCGTGACCTGATGATAATATTACAGAGAACCATGACGCCTGGATGGATGAATATTACCAGATAGTACCCTGACTGGATGAATGATATTACAGATATAGCCTTTACGTGACTCCCTGGATGGATGAATATTACAGATCACCTGAACCTGGATGAATGAATATTACAGATATAACCACCCAGTGAACCTGGATGAATGAATATTACAGATCTACCATACCTGTGAAGATTACAGATATACCATGACCCTGGATGGATGAATATTATCAGATATACCATACCTTGATATGGATGACTATTAAAACCAGATATACCATGACCTGGATGGTATAAACCTTTCACAAGCTCTTGTTAATGAATTAAATCCAAATAACACATGCTGATCCGTAGTGAGTAATGTGTGATTATGAAATTAAAAATCCTACTCTTTGAGGGCAAGGCCTGATGTGATTGGCAAACTAAATAACCTGAGACATCCATTCATTGATAATAGAAATACAATAAATACATTTTACTTATCCGTTTAGACTTTCAGAGAATAAACAAATGAACGTAATTAAATGAGTGTACATTTTGCCACAAATTCCCAGAACCGTTTCCTAAAATAAAGTGACATTGCTATAAACGCCCTGAATGTGCAGTATCAAAATCAATGCTACATAGCAAACAAGACTCTCGTATTCATCCTGTACTGTCATTTCCAGTTTATCCCCCCAGCAAAGCTTTTAAAACAATTGTGTTTGTGTTCATTGTACATCAGCCATATGTCTCTTTATATTCCCACAATCAAACCTTTTTCATAGACATGAGGGCCGGGTTGGATTTGGCAATTAAATCTAGATAAACCTATCCGCTCACTGGAAAGTAATCTACTACTGATTATATACAAGGCCAACCACTCACCGAAATAGAAATCAAGTCAAAACAATTAACCCTGGATGGATTTCTGTAGAATAAAAGCCCCTTCAAAAACGTCTAACAAAACACTATTACCCCGTCCATCACCAAGGCCCGTGGAACCACAAAAAAAAAAAACCACGCTTTCAAGTCGAAATCTTTTAAAAGTCCATAACACAAACACAAACAAACATTTATTCCACCAAAAATCACACAACACCTAAAATCATGTTTGTGACATCTGACTAATCCTTTGTTGGGAAAAAGTTGCACCAGACAAGACAAATAACAGTCTATCGTATTGCATTTAGAGGGCAAACCATTTCAAAGTTTAAGAATTTTCAGGTTCAGCAGCTTACCTAATAACTTAGAACCTCCCATGGCTGAACTCCGACCAATGGAAGAAACCTTGTCCGTGAAGACCTTTCTATTCACTCCATCTAGGATCTAACGCGTTCGTACATTTGATTAATTCATTCCAATGTAAAAGTCTCGTCTATGTCCATATGCCACACCGTATTCCGTCTGAATGCATATGTTATCAATAATCTTTAATCGAGACGGGTAAGGACGTTTTTGGTAGGGGATTGGAAATCGATGGGGGGTATCTATACTAGGGTTCAAAAATTCAAAACCCTGTCCTAAAGGTCCCATGTGTCTTCTTAATGTGTTTTGGAGACCTTTCTGTGGAAATCTGCCGATCCAGGAGAGAGATAACGAATTGTGCTAGCTCGCGGTTTCCTTGTGTTTGGGTATAAATAAAGGAGAAGCTCATTATTCAGATATTACTGCACAAGGGATGAATAACTTTCTTGTTCTCCTCCCACAATAAATTTAAAAAAAATTAAACCTTTCCAGTTTTCGCTTTGTAGGAAAACGCAAGGTCCCCCCCAATTAAATAGACAACAAATTTCTAATATTTAAATAACTCTCAAAACCCCATTTCAGTTCATAACTAAGTGGACGGAAATTCTATTATTATTCATAAAACTACAAACATGTTCTTTATTTTCCATGTAATTTGTTGTGATAAACACAACCATCATATAAGCCACCTCGAGAAAAAATATATAAAATATAAGGAATGTTAACATTTACCAAGGAGTTCCGTGTCTAATAGAAAAAAAACAGGAATAATACATCAACTAAACACTACGGTCAGGGAACCCATGTGACGCTTCATTTCATAGTAGGGGGGTCAATTATTTCCTATGAACACAGAACTTCAGTCAGTTATCACACAGATACTTAGCTTAACACTGATTATATGACTGATGCAGCTAAGCACGATTTATAACTGATGACATACTAAACACTGATTAAACTGATGACATATAGCTAAACACTGATTATACTGATGACATAGCTAATCCCTGATTATAACTGAGGGTGACATCGGCTAAACACTGATTATAACTGATGACATAGCTAAACCTGATTATCACTGATGACGTAGCTAAAACCTGATTCTAACAGATGACGTAGCTAACACTGATTATAACTGATGACTAGCTAAAAACAACTGATTATAACTTTATAACATAGCTAAACACTATTATCACTGATAACATAGCGAACACTGATTATAACTGATGACAGATAACACTAATTATAACTGATACATAGCTAGACACGATTAATAACTGATGACATAGCTAACACTGATTATAACTGATAATGTAGCTAAACACTGATTTATAACTGAGACGTAGCTAAACACTGATTATAACTGATGACGTAGCTACCACTGATTTAACTGATGACGTAGCTAAACAACACTGATTATAACAAAGACGTCGCTAAACAACTGATTATAACCGATGACGTAGCTAACCTGATTATAACCAGATGACGTAGCTAAACCTGATTATAACCGTGACGTGCTAAACCGGAATTATACCGATGACGTAGCTAAACACTAACTGATGATAACGATGACGTAGCTAAACAATGATTATAACTGATGACGTAGCTAAACACTATTATAACTGATGACAATATGCTAGACACTGATTTAACTGAATTTAACATAGCTAACACTGATTATAACTGATAATGTAGCTAAACACTGAGTACGATGACTGGCGAAACACTTATTATACTGGATGACAATGCTAAAGCAAAACACTGATTTATAACAGATGACGTAGCTAAACACTGATATAACTGATAAACGTACTAAACACTGATTATAACAGATGACGTAGCTAAACACTGATATAAATAACCGATGACGTAGCTAAACACTGATTATACCCGATGACGTACTACACTGATTATAACTGATGACGTGCTAAACACGATTATAAACTGATGACGTATCTACCACTGATTAATAACTGATGACTTAGCTAAACACGATTGCATAACCGTGACGTAGCTAAACCTGATTATAACTGATGACTAGTCTAAACATGATTATTATACCGATGACGAGCGAAAACCTGTTTATAACTGATGACTAGCTAACCACTGATATCACCGTGGACGTAGCTAACACTGATTATAACCGATGACGTAGTAACCCTGATTATAAAACCGATACTTAGCTACACTGATTATAACTGAATGAACCGGTAGCTAAACACTGATTATAACTGATAACATAGCTAAACACTGATTATAACTGATGACGTGCTAAACACGATTATAAACTGATGATAGCCTAAACACTGTTATAACTTATGACGTAAGCCTAAACACTGATTTAACCGTATGAACGTAGCTAAACACTGAATTATAAACTGATGACAGTTAGTCTAAACACGGATTATACTGATGAACTACTACACACTGATGATAACTGAATAACATACTAAACCCCTGATTATAACCGATGACGTGCTAAACCTGACTTATAACTGATACGAGCTAACACTGATTATAACTGATGACAGAGCTAACCTGATTTATAACTGATGACATAACTACACACTGATACTGTTGATGACAATAGCTAAACAGGGGGCTGCTTATAAACTGACTGATGACATAACTAACCCTTGATTATGTATGATGACATAGCTAAACACTGATGATACTGATGACATAGTTAAGAGATGTTTATTTACTTTTACCGAATTTCCCTGGCTTGTATATATTAGATCGCTATTTTATTATAATATCCTGTTTTATGAATTCAATACATGTCCCGTATGCCCAAAGTTGTAAAAAATTCATTTTTTTTACGTGATCATTTCATTCAGATAAAAGACGATTTCCCAATAAAATCCGGCACACACTTTCCTTTTCTAGTGTTCTATCTATTAAAATCCGAGACCAGTGAATGGTATTTCTTTTCCTGATACAGTCTCTTAGCTCCATCCATCAGGCCGTATTTAATTGGGTAACACATGGTTTAATTAACCACCCTTAAAACAAGGGCCTAGGAAAATATTCATTGAATTATCTTTTTAATAGCTCTCCTGTAATTTAGGCACCGAATGGCAGTCATTCTAACGAAGAATTCATTGTTATGATTAGAGAACACTAGGGTCAATATACTGGACAAGTAGGACCTCCCCCCTTTACATCTCCGATATAAATGACAGACACTGGATTATGATTGGACAATGAATTCCCCACTACTACAATAAATAGCAGACTATTCATAAGTTCGTACACACGTGCGTCGCGTGTTCCGACCAGATGTGTAATGAACGCGTTTCGGATTATAATGTGATGTGTATGGGCACTTTTCTTTTACACCACCGAAGGCGCCCGTTCGAAGCCGGATCTTGGAACGGCCAACCAAACCTCTGTCTGGCTTGCTTGGGCCATGAATGAATATTGGGGACATAAGGACTTAGCTGCCGCTAGCGTTCCTGTAATGTTATATCCATTACAGGGTTAATGGGGAATAAACAAATCTTAGAGATTTGGATTCCCATGTCTATGGCGAAATAAGCAATATATCTCCGAAACATCTGTGCACCTCCCCCCCAGTCCCGGTATATCGTTAATATCATTTCTCTCCGATAATTATTCCGTTTCATGTTTCCAAGTAGCATCTTCGTATCTGCTGTAACACATATACCGTGGAGGGCATTGGAATACTCTATAACACTCCCTGTATTTTGTTCCTATGTAAGAAAGGGAAACTAACGCCGTACAGGTGTACAATGTAATCAGTTCAGCATCGCTTCATGGCTCTTTATATCGGGTTTTAAACCAAATATTCTTCTTTCTTTTTGGTTTGATGCTAAAGGTAATTGGGTCCAAGCAGGCGCTGATTCGGGGGCTGGTGTGGGGCCCCGGGCAAAAAGTTCGTCTCTCTCTGGGGCCCCTCCCCAACCCTGGCTCAAGTCAAGGGTTATTATTGTTCATATAGTTTTGGGGTTGGGTGTAATGGGTGGTGTACCTGTGTCTGGTGGTGGCCATGCTGGAACTTGTATTCAAGGTTCGACATCACTGCCTAAGGTTCGTACTCACGTGTGATCGCGACGCACGATTGTAGGCACAAATGTTCGGAAGATAGTCGGCTCGTGTGTAGGCCCTTTAAATTTACCCTGAAAGCCGAGCGTTCAGTCGGGGCTCGTTGCCAAGTCGAGCACCGGGCGATCTCAGACCAAACAACCGTTTCCGATAAAGTGCCCACACAACAGGCCGATTAATCGGGCGAACGTTGTCTACAACAATCGTGTGGTTCGCCAATCGAATGTGTGTACGAACTTTAGAGCCTCTCACAACAAAGTTTGCTTTTTTATAACCAAACTGCTGTACTAATGTTCCTAAACGACTGGTCAGAAATACTTAAAAGTCAACTGATACATGTTGCAATCCAAATGTATTTTGCAATAGATCAAGATAAATGTGTTTGAACTTTTCCTTTAATAAGTAAAACCCGTACATATTTAGACGCGACCTTCCCGGTCCAACTTTCAAACAAACTTCAACCTGAGAACTAAGAATCTTCTCATTTGTGAGCACGAATAATTCGATTTTTGCTAAGTGGTTAATAAATGTTCTATTTTCCGTCAGTGAAAGTTAAAACTCCGCGGCTCAGCCCAGAAAATAGTCGTCTTTCATAAACATTTAATAACCATTTATTGAATTCTGGGCAACCAACCTGTCCAACCTCCCCTTTTAATTTAATAGAAACTACTAGAATTTCACTTGATGACAGAACAGATATGAACTGACTAAATACCGCACAATCCACGGACACGTATCCCCACCCACAAAATCCACTTTAAGGTTTCCTGTTATGGAACTGTTCAGACAGAATCCTACTATTTAAACCTTAATATCATGATGGTATTAGTGGAACATTAGGTATGATGTACCAACATAAAGGTAACTGTTGTCTCTAGACAAGTGTCTCTTTCAAAAGCCTAGATAAAGCAGGGTACACACAAGGAGATTCCTTATTACAATACGGACCTTTCGGCTCGTTCGCCGACAGGCAAACAGGAGGAAAGGGACATTGACAGGAGGAAGGACGATTGACAGGAGGAAGGACGAGTTGACAGGAGGACAGGGCGATTGACAGGAGGGAAGACGATTGTGGCTGAAAATCCATGCAAATTATTTTGCTCGATGGAACTATCGATGATCACCCCCCCTAAACTATTGCATCCTCATGCGGACACACGTCCTCTTCCTACAGTGTAAAACGCATAAAGCCCCCATCCCCAAAATCAGTCTGAAGCTTATGTACAGGTTTCCCCCCTTCCCTCTACCTTGATTTTAGTGAGAGAAAATGATATCTTTCAATCTTGTGGCTAAGCTTGAAAAAACGATAAAAAATAATTTGTCCTTGGGCTCGTAGGGATTCCGCTGATAAAGTGGGCAATGCTCCAGCCAGAGGGCTTGCAGGTGGCTGGTGAATTCAACAAGTTCACAATTTTAGCTGGAGCACCCCACCCTTTATACTTCTGTAGCCTGCAGTCTAGAAGATGAATCGTAGAGTCATTTAAAAGGTTGGAGTTTGCTTTTCAAACAGAGGCTCTTGTTTGGAGGCCACAGTTCCCCTTTACCTACTACGTAACTAGGTCATTTTGTGGTGATGCAGAATCTTTTAAGTCAGAACGAGAGGCCTTTTAAAAATTTAATCCAGCGTCCCTTTCTGATTAAGGAATGTGCGCCATCCGACTGATAATGATATTATATGGGAACTCCACTTTCGTTGGTTTACATTAACTGTTATTCGAACTTCTGAGATGTCCAATAAATAGGCTCGAGGGTAAGACTCTCCCACTACTGCCAGTAGAACCCTTAATGGGGGGGAAGGCAACGCCTCTGTTTTTCCTATATCCAGTTTTCCTACGTTACGAAGACACGTAGCTCTCGAATTCCTTTTACCAAACCTGGACCATCCCTGTGACCACCATTAAGTAGTCAAACAATGGTCCTAGGCAGGAATAATTTTTCCCATTATTTCCTTGGACGTAACCACCGGACAACTCATAATAGGATCCCATGGACGTGCCATATACAAATCTTCTAGAGCTGTAGTGGGACTAATATCCCAGTATTCCCAGAGTAACCCCATCAGCCTGTGGTTTATACTGGACAGTGAATAGATTAATGGTTGTTAATTAAGTCCTCATCAGTACTTTGTAATTATAACCTGCGGCCACACTGCCATATAAGGTTATGTCTATTTGTGCCGCATGGAAAGAGTTAATGCCAGGAAACGTGAGAGCTGTGGTCACCAGTTACATACACTGATATGTACGTTGCGATATAGTGCTTTCTCAATGCCTTCCCAGTTTAAAATCCATATAAAATGTCCTTTTCACATGTGGAGCAGTCATGCTGAGGAGGAAAGACAGAAGGAGAACAAGCTGGAAAGACAATGAGCCTCTGAGCCAATTTTTTCTTACACTTTCAGCTACAGTCCTAACTTGTGATTTGGCTACAGTTAACCCTGAAACATTACTAACGCTCTGATTGGATTGTAAGTTATTCTATTCGTAGCCTTGTTATTTGGCCCCTGTCAAACTAATTGTCTTAGATTGATAATCCATGTCCAAATGGTATTAGCCATAGAAATTCAATATTTAAGAAGGACATTATGATGGTTACAAACTAGAAAAGCTACAGGGTAGGGGCGCTGATAGGTTACTGCAGATTGTCATTAGAAATACTGCCAATGAGCACAGCCTGAAAGGATGATGTCAGGCCGTATTTTAGAAATATCTGGGTCTTGGCACATTTGTTAGAAAGAGTTAACAGCACAGAATAAGGAAGGCGGTTAAAGTAAAATTAGGGGGTGGGGGGGTTGGGGGTTTAGTAAGACGGCAAGAGGAAAAAGAAGGAAAAAAGGCAATCACGAAATATTGTTTAGGAAGGGGTCTGATGATCGGGCCCAAAACAATTGAAATACAATGCGGATATTAAGAAGGATTAAGTAATTGGCACATTTAAAAAAAAAAAAAGCAGGGGCATTATAATAATGGCGCACATAAAAACAGAGAAGAAAAAAATCGTAGGACGAGGAGGGATGCCAGGCGAAGAATAGTGTGGAATGCGCGCGGGTGCTGCTATGTGTGTCAAGCCGGTCTAGTGGCCACCTCATTGGAGAGGCACATGGGTAAAAATGGGGAGCAAACAGAATAATATAGGCACCCAGGACCAGAGTCTTATAACGACAATAATAACACCGACTGTACGAGGAAGATACTGCACCCCAGCCCAAGAATGATAACAACGGATATTAGTACATATAAAGAAAGTGATGGTGACAATGAAATTGAAAATGGATCGCTCAGGAGGACTGAGGAGGAGCACGTGAATCTTTAATGGCAAGCAGTAGATATAAACGGAAAACAGTGTAAAGTGGGGGGGAACAGAGGTGCGCGGGCGCGATATGATGTATCACTGTCCCCGGGAAGCGAACGAATTCCAAAAAACAACAGAGGTTCGGCAGGAGATAGAGTGGTATCAATAGGTACTAGCTCGAAACACCGGAAGAAGAATCCAACAAAGACTGCTTGGAGATGACACCGGTGGTGCGCGCTGGGAAGGAGCCAACAAAATCGATGATAAACGCCCAGGAGCGAGTAAGCACGATGGAACCGTAATACGCGGGAGGACGAGTTGTCGGGTCAGGGAGGAAGAATCAATTAAAATAGAAAGGACGACGAGAATCATTGTCAATAAGTCCCAACCGACCAGAGAAACTGAGTGGTGTCACCGTTGGGCAGAGGTTCCAGGTTGAAGATGGTGGGTAGTCAGATATTCGTCACGTACAAAAACAAGAAATAAGATCACCGGGGGGGAGGGAGATATAAAACGCAAATACCCATTGGATGCCATAGTCAATGTTGAACACACGAGTAATGAAACAAATCCCAGCGGTCTGTGATGCATGTGGACAAGTTTCCGCCTCGCTAATATCCATTATATATGTGAGTCAGAGAGTAAATCAATGTCCAACTGGGAACGAAGAAGTTGAGGTACAGGATCTAGACACAATGGTTTGGACGACTACAACATTGTGGGTATAAAATTGTGCACAAAGCTGGTTACAAGGTGCAAAACAGATAACTGCACGTAGTTTAGAGACAGTCAGGCCCATACAAGTGAATTTAGCAAAGGCATCGAATTGGGGGTATGGGTGACTAAAGAGCGAACATACAGCAACCCGACCGAACAGTCCATACTATACAAAATGTAAGCAAACATAATACAACAATTGACAGCGAGGCGAACTACCGGGGCGGGCATAAATGCCTATAAACACAAGTACAGGACAACGAGACGAAAGAAAAAAAAGATTGGTCACACTCCTGAATCAAAAATCAGTTACAGCACAAGAAGCTCGTAGATAGATAACAAACCACCAAGATAAAAATCTAATCTAATCTCACAAGCGTACTCTCCCACCGTACTTGCAGTTTAAGGGCTGATGCGAATAAGTGCGGTCAACGACCCGAAGGACAGCTTATATTTAGGCTCTCGTACACTCAGAAACTTGCCAAGGACAAAAAAGCGCAAATAACGCATAAAATGTGTCTCTAAAAAAAGAAAAAGATACGATTCAGTCGTAGACGGGGGCAGACATCACCAAAGATGCACTCATTGATGCGAGCATTAGCGCTGCACTCTACCGCGTCCCCTTACATACAGGGGTGAGTCTACTCATAAACCTGACCTTTTGTGTTAAGGAAACAGTCGTATCTAGGCCGTTCAAGTTGCACTCAATCTACGCGAAACAATCAGTGATTACACAATAATCGATAAGATACTGCACCAATAAAACCGAGAAATGGGTGATAAAAATAGAGGTGGGGAGAGGGGTGCATACACAGCTAAAGCAACTGGTGCTCCGTACCAAAAAAAATACCGATACCTTATTCGGAAATACTAAGACTGCGCGCGGTACACACATATTGAGTCATAACGACGTACATACATACGAGCTCGAAATCCTGCATCTAACCTCGATTAGATTACAAGAGCAAGACAAACTCTACTGTCACATAGCCCAAGATAGAGTCATGCATATCATATACTAAGTCGGTCGCCTACAGCTGTACATGTATAAACTGGGATAGTGCACAGCACAACTCTCGAACTACCCGGGGCCGTACCTATTATCGATCTAAGATCTGAATCGACCGTATTGAGGGAACGAGTGAGCTATCTAATACCCGCTAGTAGTCTTGTCATCGAATCGATTAATCTAAACACCCTATGATAAATAATCATTATCTACGCTACCTATTGCATTTGAATCAATCGACGCTATCTGTGTCGCTCGTGCTAACTCAAGATCTATCGTAGCCTATCTAGTATACAAACTATACCACCCACTATTAGATGACTCGTATCTGATCAACCTACCTATTATGTCTTCTCTGCTAACAACCTAGTCATCTATCTATCTGACTAATCTAACCATATTATATATCTATCTTACCGGGAGCCTAAAATTATCTATCGGATCTAATCATAACCTCTAACACCTATTAGGTTGCAAAAGGCTAGCTAGCTAAAGAGGCGTCTAACCGACCTAACACCTTGCGGGGATCACTTCTACCTCCCTATTGAGTTGTAGTCGATCTACCTAGCTACCATATCTATCTTACTGCATTAGCGGAGCGAAATCAACGCCCCGGGGGCACGCGATGAGCTATGGATCGTGCGGGCGGCAGGCAGCTATCGCCGACTTAATACTAGCCGAAGGCGCAACTACACTCTTTACCGAGTTGAATCTCTGTCTAGTGCGACGAGCGCAGCTACCATACCGAGCTATCGTATCGCGATCGACCTAGCTCGAGTCAACTAGATCGAGGCGAGGGCGGTGGGCAGCCGAAGGCTACGGTCAGGACCAAAGGCGGAATCGGCCCTAGGACATCCATCATCGAACACGAACCGACCGGTCATGGACATCACCTCACAGGCGAAGCGCGACGTGTGCTACCGATTAGCCTGTGGTATCTAAATCGAGTCGCCGCGACACCCTATTGGGCTACAAGCAAGCGAAAGCCGGCCCGAAGACACATAGCGGGTTACCCCTACCGGATATAGCCCGAGCAATCAGCTATCCACTCTTCTCAGTATACTGGGCAAGGCCTAAGGCGAGGATCTCATTACCTACCTATATATCTACGTAATCTTTCCGTATCTCCACCATGACAAATACATTATCCTCTTAAGCTACATCATAATTATCTAGTTTATACCTCTACACCTACCTATCCCTCCGGAATATCTATCATTAGCCTACACACCAAATCAATCAACGCCTCCACTCTATACTAAAATGCACACCCTAAATCCTACCTATCACAGATAACTAAGATCTCTATATTCTCACTGGGTTGCATCATACGGTCCTTTTGGGCGATCAGATGCGGTAACTTTAGAGTAGGTGGCCTACCAATCTATCTATCACTATCTCATCTATCTACCTACCACAGCTATCTATCTTATCTATTTATCATATCCTTATTCGTCTAACCTGTGTCAACTCATACGGACAAGACCACACACATAAATCGACTATCCCAAAGCTCGCTGTTCCTACCCTATGCATCTATCGAATCTAGCTATCTATCTACAATCTATCTATCTATCTATCTATCTATCTACCTATCTATCTTATCGATCTATCATCTATCTAATCTATCTATCAGCTATCTTTCTATCCTATCGATCTATCTATCAGCCTATCTATGCATCTATCTATCTATCTACGAACTCTATCATCATCTATCTATCTATCTATCTATCGACCCAACTATCTATCTCTCTATCTCCATCTATCTATCCTATCTTATCACTTCTATCATCTATCTATCTATCTATTATCTATCATCTATCTAATCTATCTATCTAACTATTCTACATCTATCTATCTATCTAATCTATCTATCTATCATCTCATCTATCTATCTATCTTATCGATCTATCTATCTATCTCTCTTTCTATCGATCGAATTCGACTCGTATCGATCTAATCGATCATCTATCCTATCTATCTAGTCGTCTATCCGATCCTATCTATCTATCTATCTTATCTATCTACTCTATCTACTCTATCTATCTATTCGATCTACCCCTATCTATCTCCCTATCTACATCTATCTATCTCTCTACTATCTATCATCTATCTATCTATCTAATCCCATCTACCAATCTGATCATCTACTATCTATCTATCTTAATCTATCTACCTATCATCTCTACTATTCTACTATCTAATCTATCTATCTACAAATCTATCTATCTATCTACTCTATCTTATCTATATCTATCTACCTTATCATCTATCTAGCTATCTATTCACCTATCTAGCTCATCTACCAATCTCTCTATCTATCTATCTATCTTCTCTCTATCTACACCTATCATCTATCTATCTATCTAGCTATCTACTATCTTAAATCGATCTATCTACTATCTATCAGCTATCTATCTATCTTCTGTCATCTGCTATCATCTATCTATCTCATCTATCTCGTCTATCTATCTCTATCTATCGATCGATCTACTATCTATCTATCTTCTGTCTAAAGCATCTAATCTATCTATCGATCTATCGACGATCGATCATCTTCTACTATTCTATCTCTACTAAATCTACCTATCGATCTATCTATCTATCTATCTATCCTTCTGTCTATCTATCTATCTATCTATCGATCTATCTAATTCGATCTCTGATCTAATCGATCTAAATCGATCTATCTATCTATCGATCTATCTATCTATTATCATCTATCTTCAATCTATCTATCGTCTATCTAATCTATCTATCTATTTATCATCTTTCTTATCTATCTTCCTAGCTATCTATCTACTATCTATCTATATAACTCTGCTATCTAGCTATCTATCTATCTATCTATCTATCCATTCTGTCTGCTATCGATCTATCTAATCTCTCTATCTATCTATCTATCTATCTATCGATCGATCTATCGATCTATCTGATCTTCTGGTCTACCTATCTATCTATCTATCGTCTATCGATCTATCGATCGATGTCGATCTATCTATCTATCTATCTTATATCTATCTAATCTAGCTATATCGTCGATCTAATCTATCTCATCGTCGTCTTTCTATCTCTCTATCTATCTATCGATCTATCTCTCGATCTTCGATCTAAGTCGATCTATCTATCTATCGTCTATCTAGCTATCGATCATCTATCGATCTATCTATCATCTCTCGTCTATCTATCTATCATCTATCTATCACTATCTATCTATCTATCTATCTATCATCTATCTGACTATCTACCGAATGCGTTAGCTATCTATCTATCTCTCTAACTACATACTATCTTCTCATCTATCTTCTACCAATCTATCTATCTATCCTATCATCTATCTATCTATCTATCTATCTAATCATCTATCTACTATCTATCTATCTACCAATTCTATCTTATCTTCTATCTATCTACCCTATCCTATCTATCTATCTATCTAATCTACATCGATCTATCTATCTTCTATCTATCGACCTATCATCTATCTATATATCTATTACCAATCTATCTTATCTATCTACTATCTATCTATCTATCTATCTATCTATCTACCAATCTATCTATCTATCTATCTATCTACAATCTATCTATCTAATCTATCTATCTATCTACCAATCTTCTATCTATCTATCTAGTCTATCTAACCTATCATCTATCTATCCTCTCTAACAAATCATTATCTATCTATCTATCTTATCTATCATCATCTATCTATCTATCACCTATTAATCTATCTATCCTATCTATCTATCTAATCTATCTATTATCTATCAGCATCTATCATCTATCTATCTATCTAACCTCTATCATCTTCTCTCTCTTATCTATCTATTCGACCCAATCTTATCTATCTATCTATCTATCTATCTCTCTATTATCTATCTTCATCCTATCTCATCATCTATCTTAATCTATCTATCTAATCTATCTAATCTATCATCGATCTATCTATCTATCTATCTAGCGAGCTAATATCACTATCTATCTATCTATCTATCTATCTATCGATCTATCTATCTATCTCTCTATCTATCTATCTATCCTAGCTTATCTATCCCTATCTATCTATCTATCTATCTATCTATCTATCTATCATCTATCTACATCTATTATCTCTCAATCTATCATCCTACTATCTATCTATCTAACTAACCAATCTATCTATCTATCGACTATCTATCAATCTATCTATCTATCTATCTATCCTATCTATCTACTACCATCATCCTCTATCTATCTATCTATCTATCTACCAATCTATCTATCTATCTATCTATCTACCTATCATCTATCTTCTATCTATCCTCTCTATCCCCAATCTATCTATTATCTATCCTCTCCTAAACCTATCATCTATCTATCTATCTATCTATCATCTATAGATCTCGCTATCTCTATCAGCTATCTTACTATCTTTCTGTCTTATCTTCTATCTATCTATCTATCTATCTATCTATCTATCTTCTATATACGCGGGCTATCTATCTAGCTTCTATCCAATTCTGCTATCGACTATCTAGCTATCTAGCTATCTCTCTATTCTATCGATCGATCTCTATCTCTATCTATCTTCTGTCTCTCGTCTTCTATCTATCGTCTATCGATCTATCGACTAGATCGATCGAATCGATCTAATCTATCTATCTATCTACGATCGATTACTATCTATCTATCTTCTGTCTATCTATCTATCTATCGATCTAATCTATAGATCTAATCGATCTAATCCGATCTTATCGATCTATCGATCTTATCTATCCTATCTACTATCTATCATCTATCTTTCCCTAAATCATCTATCTAATCTATCTATCTATCGATCTATCTATCTATCATCTATCTTTCTAGCATCCTATCTCTCTTATCTACAAACATCTATCATCTATCTATCGCCTATCTACCAACTATCTATCTATTCTACCAATCATATCTATCTAATCTACTCTCTAACCACTCTATCCTATCTATCTATCAGTCTATCTATCTATCTATCTCAATCTATCTATCTGATCTACTATCTATCTACCAAATTATCTATCTTCTATCTTCTACCTATAATCTATCTATCGATCTATCTAATCTTCTACAAATCTTATCTATCTCATCTACTACTACCTATCATCTATCTATCTATCATCACTAGCTATCTATCGACCAATCTATCTATCTATCTATCTATCTATCTATCACTATCTACCTATCATCTATCTATCTATCTTATCTATCTTCTAATCTATCGTCCTATCTATCTATCTATCTATCTATCTTTTTTATCATCTATCTACTATCTTCTTCTCTCTATCTTCTGTCTATCTATCTATCTATCGATCTATCTATCTATCGATCTATCTTCTTACTTCTATCTATCTTATAACTCTGCTATCTATCTATCTATCTATCTATCCAAGTCTGCTATCGATCTATCTATCTATCTAATCTATCTATCGATCCGAATCGATCTATCTATCTATCTATCTATCTATCTTTTCTGTCGATCTATCTATCGTGCTATCGATCTATCGATTATCGCTCTATCTATCTATCTATCTATCTATCTATCTATCTATCTAGACTAATCATCGATCTATTCATCTTCTGTCTATTCTATCTATCTATCTATCTATCGATCGATCTATCGATCTATCGATCTATCTATCTATCTATCTATCTATCTATCTATCATCTATCTATCTATCTATCTATCTATCTATCGATCTATCTGCTATCATCTATCTATCTATCATCTAATCGATCTTTCTATCTATCATATATCTATCTTCCTAACCATCTATCTATCTATCTATCTATCCTACCAATCTATCTATCTATCTATCTATCTACCAATCTAATCTATCTATCTATCTATCATCTATCATCATCTCTCTATCTACTATCTATCTATCTACTATCTCTATCATCTATCTATCTAGCCAATCTTCTATATATCTATCTAATCTACCAATCTATCTAACTGTCTATCTAATCTACCAATCTATCTATCTATTATCCTATCTCTCTATCGATCTAATCTATCTATCTCCATCATCTATCTATCTATCTATCTATCTACTATCATCTATCTATCTATCTATCTACAAAATCTATCTATCTATCTTATGAAAGGTTTAAAATAAGGCAATGTTGTTAGAAAACCATCACATGATAGAAGCCCATGTGCAGCCTAAAGCTTCTTACAGACGTTTGTTTCGGTCGATAATCGCGCAAGTGTATCCGTTGGGTTGGGGGTCGACCGAACATATACACACATACGATTATCGTACAAAACGTCCTTCGCTGGTCGTAGACAGAATTGTTCGTCTTTACGAAGCTTTGGCTCTAAATCATTACTTTTTAGTCAATTGCAAGGAAAACAGCTGGTGAGTGAGTCAATGTTAAATGAAGGTTACAGTTGCCCCCTCAGTAGACACCTCCATCTTCCTACCTTCTCCACAGCTGTAATGCGGTATGGCCAGTGGGAGACACAGTGGCTGAAAGTAACCAATCACAAGTGTTACCAATCGGCCGGTCCTCCAATCAGGACTGTCCGCCTCTCGCGTTTTTCTGTAGCGTCCCATCATATTAGACAAGAAATTACAGTTTTGTGAGAATTTTCTTTCTTCCACCCAAACCAAACAAACTTCTATTGACCCAAAGAGCTGGAATATCTGGTTTCCCACCCGCTACGTCCTCACTGATGTGAAGTTGGGATTGTCGCTGTAACTGATTATTTGGACCATCGGAAATGACCGTGTGTTGAGATTACGTTCTGGACGTGATTGTTACCCTCATATTACAATCCGTTCAAATCCCGACCTGGAAATGTGACTTATTTTGTCTCGATTTGCATCTTGATACGTTGGGAAGGAAAGTCGGACCTGTCTGAGGCGGATTAAAGTTCTGTCCGTTGGCCAGATGGAAATCTGTCTAAATCCTTCTCTGTTTTCGTTCAATGGCAATAAAAACATTTCAAATTGGGAGAATGAAATTTCAGGTTTTTGACCCGTCGCGTTTAAAGGAGAACTACGGGGCGTATAAAGTAATAGTTAGTGTAAACGCACCGCCGCTCATTAGTGTAAACGCACCGCCGCTCGTTAGTGTGAACGCACCGCAGCTCGTTAGTGTGAACGCACCGCAGCTCGTTAGTGTAAACGCACCGCAGCTTTTTAGTGTTAACGCACCGCAGCTCATTAGTGTGAACGCACCGCAGCTCATTAGTGTTTATACAGGTCAGGGAACCCCAAGGTGACTGCTTATATTTCATAGTAAGGGGTCAATTATTTCCTATGACACAGACATTTCAGTCAGTTATCACACAGATGACGTAGCTAAACACTGATTATAATGACTGATGCAGCTAAGCACTGATTATAACTGATGACATAGCTAATCCCTGATTATAACTGATGACATAGCTAAACACTGATTATAACTGATGACGTAGCTAAACACTGATTATAACTGATGACGTAGCTAAACACTGATTATAACAGATGACGTAGCTAAACACTGATTATAACTGATGACGTAGCTAAACACTGATTATAACTGATGACATAGCTAAACACTGATTATAACTGATAACATAGCTAAACACTGATTATAACTTAGCCAATGGAAATCTCGGAGATTAACGAGGAGCCAATGGAAATCTGGAAAGGGTTAATCCGGGAGAAGGATCCATATCCCTACCAGTGCTTCTCTTTAGAAGGTAATGCAAGGATATGCCAATGGATGTATTCAGGCCAGTGGTGGTTCAATGTTTATCAATGAGTGTCAGGACGATGGTCAGCAAACAAGCCTTTCCTACATCTGTCTATGTCCAGCTTTAATCCAACACCCAAGCATTGACTAGCAGAACAAGTAACCCCATAATACAGAACAAGTATTATTTACATTAATAAATGTAAGTTCCCAACAGGCTGTAGATAGGGATAAATTTAGAGTATAACCAATTTACAGAGCTATTCCTAAAGTTATCATCAAATACAACATTGGCTTTCTAGCACAGATAACTTCCCAGCTCAACTTGATAAACTCCAGCTGGATTGACAGCCAAAGGCAAATTCTTCCGGTTCAGTAGGAAGCTTTCCCCTAAACAGTACAATAGCACCGGTGCTCTCTCTGGCTTACACAACTCACCTAAAACCAAAATGAAAAGCAGATAGCTCCTCAGGGGTGGGAACTAAACCCGATTGGCTCACACAAAAAATGCTGGTCATGTGATTCTAGCTTTAGTTTTGCCATAGATTATCCTAACAGCCATGTTCCTCATTCCACTTTAATACCTTGTACTTTTATCTTTAATAGAATAGAACTGTAATAAGTGGAATCATTCAGGTCCTTTTAATGACCAAAAGGGACGTTATACGTTATAAACAGAATTTATATTTCCTTTATACCAAATGTCCAAGTAAGGTATTTTCACCATTATTTACATTTCAGGAGATGTTTGGGGGGTCTTCTAGGATGTGCTTAATAGGAACCACATTATCCTGCCCAAGGAAGTCTGTTAGCAAAATGGCAAATTACTAGCAGAAAGCTAAGTATGGGATTTAAAGGGGAAGTTAAGAAAATAACTGGCAGTAGTGTGATTAAGACAGTAGTCATACTTTCCAGTTCATAATATTGAAAACCTTTATTCATTTTAATTAGTCTTGATGAATGTGACATCTGTTCAGGAATCAGGATTAATCTCTCTACATCACTGACCCCTACCAAAACCAACCAATGAGATTCCACCAAACTCTGCCAACAGTAAGACTTGTTCAATATCGGAGAGCCGGTGTCACAACTGTTACGAACGGTCTTTGGGCCAGGAATTTGTGCATGTGTATGATTTTGCCCTGGCGTCATTGGTTGATCAGCCGTACGCATGACTATCATTGACCATGTGCCAAATCTGAGTCTGTACGAGTCGTTTCGGCCTGTGTATGGGCACTTTATCAGTCGAAATGGCCATTTGGTCCAGGATCATTGCCTGACCGGCCAACCAAACCTCAGTCTGGTTGCTTGGCCGGGAAGGAACATTGGGGACATAAGGACTCAGACGGCAGATCTGGCAACAATCTTCAAATGAACACCCGATTCGGCCGGACTCCCAGATATGGACATTGGAGATATAAAGGCCCCAGTTACTACGCCCACTACAGCCACCTCCCAGATATGGACATTGGAGATATAAAGGCCCCAGTTACTACGCCCACTACAAACTCACCATCCATGTTCTGTTTTAGAGATTGACTTTCAATCACGATATGAATGGGTCAGGCAGGAAGGTAAGAACCACCAATCGAATGTCTTTATAGTGTAAGGCCTGTTCATTTCAGTTAAATTTGACCAATCGTGTGGTTAGATGCGCCAAAATGTCTACTTTTCTTCTGACTGGCAGACTACCCAATAGTTTAATGATCGGTAGGTAGGTACAAGACCGTAATGTGTGTACACAAGCATGTTGGTGATCACAATCTCCCCGATAGAGTTAAGCTTCATACTCGGCTGTTTGGGGCGATAACCGTGCCTTGTATGGGCATTTTGTTGGTGGAAATGGGCGTTTGGTGGGGGCTCAAAGATCTGCCCTGGCGAATCGGGCAATGAGCCCCAACCGAACGGCTTTTGGGCCGACAAAACGACCATACACATCGCACGTGTATAAGAACATTTAGGAGATGAATGTCTCCAGATGCTGAGGGTCCCCCCCACAATATGAACCCACCTAACAAGGGGTTTCCTGGCACTAGTTTATATTTCCTATTAGAACCTAAATAACCATAAAAATTAATTCTGGATCCTTTTCTTCAAAATTTGGCAACTGAAACTATATTTTCAACTTGGCACAAATCCATTTTTTTCTTTGGAACCATTTATAAGCCCATTCAGGGGTGTCTCTCTAATGAGGCATTATGAGCAAAATGCTCAGGGCGGAACCCATGCTAAATATTAGAGAGGCGGCAGGCAGAGCTCACTTTAAAAAATTATTCTTTAGAAAAGTGGCAGGCAGAGCAGAAGGAAAATAAACATAGCACCTTATAGTACATAGGGGGCAGCATTCAAAAGTTTGGCTCAGGTGGCAAAAACCCTAGAGACATCTCTGAGCCCATTTACACCCTAAATTAGACCTCTCACCCCTAATCTGGGCAGGAGTTTAAGAGGTAAGTCTCAAGGCAAGAACCAAATCCGATTAACTTGTCTTACAGTGTCCATATTTACACATTGATCCCGGTATCGTACGATTTTCTAAACACAATCTGCCGATCCCACGATCTCCCAATATAATGAATCCTGATAATGTACGATTGGGAGTGTTGGGTGCACGGCCACCTTTAAATGCCATCTTCAACCCCTCCAAAAACTCGTAGCCGTCAGTATTGGCTCTTCTGCATTATGGGTCGTTTTTTTATTCTTATGTAAAAGGTTTTTATCATCTGGCAACTTTCTATAGCACGGCAGTTACCTTTTAATCTCAGCTTGAAAATATTTTTCTAGGTGTAAAACACGCCCTCTGGGACTTGGCTTACAATGACCTTCGAGACATCCGGCGATGTTTGAATATCCAACATGCGAGCCAAGGTAAAGGTTTACGATCTACCCCAGCTCTATGTGTGGATAAGAAGTAATGCTTCCTACTAATTACCGACGGGCTGTAGGTCTATTCAATGTATCCAGAGCCTTGGAAGGGGGCACAGTAGATATTCTGTCTTCACTAAAGAAATAAACATTTACCTCGAAACCTTCGTTGCTCTACATAAATACAGCGCAGCGCGGAGGGACTCACTAATAAATGGACATCTCAATCATCCCCTTTAACTGGGTTTTTGGCAGTTTTTCCCGGGAAATTCTATGAGCTTTAAAGACACAGAACCCCCAGGCCAAACCAGTAGGAATGTTTCATATGGTTCTGTACGGCCATTAACCACTCGGCCCAGAGCGAATACGGACAATTATCTTTCAGCTTCTCTCCATGGCCGTAATCAGGTTAGAGAAAAAAAATAAGGACGGAAGTGGGGGGTAGGGATCGGGCCCCCTGCTGATTTAACTAGCGTCTCTCCAAACACATAGTTTACTATTCTGTGTGTTGGTGAGTTTGCTGTGTGTGCGCCAGTAAAGGAAGGATAAAAGCTCCACAGCCCCCGAGCTACTGTATGGCTACACATGTGCAGGGTTAACCCATATGGAGCCAGACAGGAAGGCACAGACCATGCACCATAGTGAAACCTTCCCATTGCATTGTAATGGCCAACAGCCGTAATAATACTGAACATAATAAAAAGCTGGGAAACAGTACGGTCTATGGGATACTGAATATTAAACAATACATTGCTGTGACACCTTTCCTATGGACTAGCAGTTTATTTTAGATTTGAGAGCTCTGCACTCTTCATCAGGGTACAATAGTACTGCTCCGACCTGATAAAGAGGGTATAGCCCCCAAATCAGTTAGAATAGTACTGCTCCGACCTGATAAAGAGGGTATAGCCCCCAAATCAGTTAGAATAGTACTGCTCCGACCTGATAAAGAGGGTATAGCCCAAATCAGTTAGAATAGTACTGCTCCGACCTGATAAGAGGGTATAGCCCCCACCATCAGTTGAATAGTACTGCTCCGACCTGAAAGGGTATAGCCACAAATCAGTTAGATAGTACTGCTCCGACTGATGAAGAGGGTTAGCTCCCAAATCAGTTAGAATAGTACTGCTCCGACCTGATGATAAAGAGGGTATAGCCCACAAATCAGTTAGAATAGTACTGCTCCGACCTGATAAAGAGGGTATAGCCCACAAATCAGTTAGAATAGTACTGCTCCGACCTGATGAAGAGGGTATAGCCCACAAATCAGTTAGAATAGTACTGCTCGCGATGATAAGAGGGTATAGCCCCAAATCAGTTAGAATAGTACTGCTCCGACCTGATAAAGAGGGTATAGCCCCCAAATCAGTAACAATAGTACTGCTCCGACATGATGAAGAGGGTATAGCCCACAAATCAGTTAGAATAGTACTGCTCCAACATGATGAAGAGGGTATAGCCCACAAATCAGTTAGAATAGTACTGTCGACCTGATGAGAGGGTATAGCCCCAAATCAGTTAGAAAGTAATGCTCCGACCTGATGAAAGGGGTATAGCCCCAAATCAGTTAGAATAGTAATGCTCCGACCTGATGAAGAGGGTATAGCCCACAAATCAGTTAGATAGTACTGCTCGACCTGATAAAGAGGGTATGCCCCCAAATCAGTTAGAATAGTACTGTCCGACTGATGAAGAGGGTATAGCCCCAAATCAGTTAGAATAGTACTGCTCCGACCTGATAAAGAGGGTATAGCCCCCAATCAGTTAGAATAGTACTGTCCAACCTGATAAAGAGGGTAACGCCCAAATCAGTTAGAATAGTACTGCTCCGACCTGAGAAAGAGGTATAGCCCCAAATCAGTTAGAATAGTACTGCTCCGACCTGATAAAGAGGGTATAGCCCTCAAACAGTTAGAATAGTACTGCTCCGACCTGATAAATGGGTATAGCCCCAAATCAGTTAGAATAGTACATGCTCCGACCTGATAAAGAGGGTATAGCCCCCCCAAATCAGTTAGAAAGTACGCTCCCGACACTGATGAAGAGGGTATAGCCCACAAATCAGTTAGAATAGTACTGCTCCGACCTGATAAAGAGGGTATAGCCCACAAATCAGTTAGAATAGTACTGCTCCGCCTGATAAAGAGGGTATAGCCCACAAATCAGTTAGAATAGTACTGCTCCGAACTGAAGAAGAGGGTATAGCCCCCAAATCAGTTAGAATAGTACTGCTCCAACAATGAGAAGAGGGTATAGCCCCAAATCAGTTAGAATAGTACTGCTCCGACCTGATAAAGAGGGTATAGCCCACAAATCAGTTAGAATAGTACTGCTCCAACATGATGAAGAGGGTATAGCCCACAAATCAGTTAGAATAGTACTGTCCGACCTGATGAAGAGGGTATAGCCCCCAAATCAGTTAGAATAGTACTGCTCCGACCTGATGAAGAGGGTATAGCCCTCAAATCAGTTAGAATAGTACTGCTCCGACCTGATGAAGAGGGTATAGCCCAAATCAGTTAGAATAGTACTGCTCCGACCTGATAAAGAGGGTATAGCCCCCAAATCAGTTAGAATAGTACTGCTCCGACCTGATAAAGAGGGTATAGCCCCCAAATCAGTTAGAATAGTACTGCTCCGACCTGATGAAGAGGGTATAGCCCACAAATCAGTTAGAATAGTACTGCTCCGACCTGATAAAGAGGGTATAGCCCACAAATCAGTTAGAATAGTACTGCTCCGACCTGATAAAGAGGGTATAGCCCACAAATCAGTTAGAATAGTACTGCTCCACCTGATAAGAGGGTATAGCCCACAAATCAGTTAGAATAGTACGCTCCGACCTGATGAAGAGGGTATAGCCCCACAAATCAGTTAGAATAGTACTGTCCGACCTGATATAAGAGGGTATAGCCCACAAATCAGTTAGAATATACTGCTCCGACCTGATGAAAGAGGTATAGCCCACAAATCAGTTAGAATAGTACTGCTCCGACATGATGAAGAGGGTATAGCCCACAAATCAGTTAGAATAGTACTGCTCCGACTGATAAAGAGGGTATAGCCACAAAATCAGTTAGAATAGTACTGCTCCGACCTGATGAAAGAGGGTATAGCCCCCAAATCAGTTAGAATAGTACTGCCTCGACCTGATAAGAGGGTATAGCCCACAAATCAGTTAGAATACTACTGCTCCGACTGATAGAGGTATAGCCCAAATCAGTTAGATAGTACGCTCGACCTGATAAAGAGGTGTATAGCCCACAAATCAGTTAGAATAGTACGCTCGACCTGATGAGAGGGTATAGCCCACAAATCAGTTAGAATAGTACTGCTCCGACCTGATGAGAGGGTATAGCCCACAAATCAGTATTAGAATAGTACTGCTCGACCTGATAAAGAGGGTATAGCCTCAAATCATAGTTAGAATAGTACTGCTCCGACCTGATGAAGAGGGTATAGCCACAAATCAGTTAGAATAGTTACTGCTCCGACCTGATGAAAGAGGGTATAGCCCACAAATCAGTTAGAATAGTACTGCTCCAACCTGATGAAGAGGGTATAGCCCTCAAATCAGTTAGAATAGTACTGCTCCGACCTGATGCATAGCCCTCAAATCAGTTAGAATAGTACTGCTCCGACCTGATGAAGAGGGTATAGCCCCCAAATCAGTTACAATAGTACTGCTCCGACCTGATGAAGAGGGATAGCCCAATCAGTTAGAATAGTACTGCCGACCTGATGAAGAGGGTATAGCCCCCAAATCAGTTAGAATAGTACTGCCTCCGACCTGATGAAGAGGGTATAGCCCCAAATGTTAAACGTACTGCTGACCTGATGCATTAGCCTCCAATCAGTTAGAAAGTAATGCTCCGAACTGATGAAGAGGGTATAGCCCCCAAATCAGTTACAATAGTACTGCTCCGACTGATGAAGAGGGTATAGCCCCCAAATCAGTTAGAATAGTACTGCTCCGACCTGATGAAGAGGTATAGCCCCAAATCAGTTAGAATAGTAATGCTCCGACTGATATGAAGAGGGTATAGCACCCCAAATCAGTTATAGAATAGTACTGCTCCGACCTGATGAAGAGGTATAACCCTCAATCAGTTAGAATAGTACTGCTTCGACCTGATGAAGGGGTATAGCCCCAAATCAGTTACAATAGTACTGCTCCGACCTGATGAAGAGGGTATAGCCCCCAAATCAGTTAGAATAGTACTGCTCCGACCTGATGATGAAGAGGGTATAGCCCTCAAATCAGTTAAATGTACTGCTCCGACCTGATAAGAGGGTATAGCCCCAAATCAGTTACAATAGTACTGCTCCGACCTGATGAAGAGGGTATAGCCCTCAAATCAGTTAGAATAGTACTGCTCCGACCTGATGATGAGGGTATAGCCCTCAAATCAGTTAGAATAGTACTGCTCCGACCTGATGATGAGGGTATAGCCCTCAAATCAGTTAGAATAGTACTGCTCCGACCTGATAAAGAGGGTATAGCCCACAAATCAGTTAGAATAGTACTGCTCCGACCTGATGATGAGGGTATAGCCCCCAAATTAGTTAGAATAGTACTGCTCCGACCTGATGAAGAGGGTATAGCTCCCAAATCAGTTGAATAGTACGCTCCGACCTGATGAAAGGGTATAGCCCCAAATCAGTTAGAATAGTACTGCTCCGACCTGATGAAGAGGGTATAGCTCCCAAATCAGTTAGAATAGTACTGCTCCGACCTGATGAAGAGGGTATAGCCCACAAATCAGTTAGAATAGTACTGCTCCGACCTGATGAAGAGGGTATAGCCCTCAAATCAGTTAGAATAGTATGCTCGACCTGATGAAGAGGGTATAGCCCAAATCAGTTAGAATAGTACTGCTCCGACCTGATAGAGGGTATAGCCCAAATCAGTTAGAATGTACTGTCCGACCTGATAAAGAGGGTATAGCCCCAAATCAGTTAGAATGTACTGCTCCGACCTGATAAGAGGGTATAGCCCACAAATCAGTAGAATAGTATGCTCCGACCTGATAAAGAGGGTATAGCCCCAAATCAGTTAGAATAGTACTGCTCCGACCTGATGAAAGGGTATAGCCCCAAATCAGTTAGAATAGTACTGCTCGACCTGATGAAGAGGGTATAGCCCACAAATCAGTTAGAATAGTACTGCTCCGACCTGATAAAGAGGGTATAGCCCACAAATCAGTTAGAATAGTACTGCTCCGACCTGATGAAAAGAGTAGAACCCTCAGAGCTTGTCAATAAAATAGCTGTTAGTCATGATAAAGGGTATTACTGTACACATATATATATATATATATACCAGACAGTGATACAGGCACAGGTGCTGCCATTCAATCCATATCCATGTAACAGTGCACACTGGGTCTTATTGTCACATGAAGTAGTAAAGGCAAAGTTAACGTTTTGGTTCTTAGGAGTTTTCCAGTACAATATCCGGATTCTGGTTGTGTATTTGCTTGAGAAAGGAACCAAAATGTAACGTGCCTTCACTGTGACAACAAACACAGATTGAAAAGACCAGTGTGCACTGTTATATGACGGGAAAACAGTATGGCAGCTCCCTGGCTAACATGTAACGAGGAACTATAGAGAGCTATATTCAAAAAGTTAAAGAATATTTCCAGGAGGCAGAAGACCGATTCCCGACCTCCCATTTTAACCTTATCCCTTTTTAATGGCCGCGCACTGCTGCAGCTGAAGCTCTCCAGATCCTCCACTCTCTTATTTAAGGCCCATGGCAGAGATAGGGGGTGTGTCATTGTGTCAGGGAAGGGGGTAGAAACTGTCAGACGCCATCTATAAAATAGCATTATAGCACGGAGGTGGAGGTGGGTTCCTACCTCCTGGAAAATATTTTTTAAGCTTTTCGAACTGAATATTGTGTTGTAACAGTTGTAGTGTACCCTTAAATACAAACCCCCCCAAAACTGGGCAAAGGACCGAACCCACAGAGGGACAAGGCGCCCAAAAGAGAAAAAAGAAAGGAAAGGAGCAAACAAGCAAGGACGAAAAAGGAACCAACAAAAAAAACCTCATAGGAGCAGAGACCCAGGCAGAGCGAAGCCACAGTAGGAGAGGCGTAGCCACCAAGTCCCATCTCCTTATTTTCCATCTCATTATTTCCCATCTCCTTATTTCCCTCTCCTTATTTCCCATCTCCAATTCCATCTCCTTATTTCCCATCTCCTTATTTCCCATCTCCTTATTTCCCATCTCCCAATTCCCCTCTCTTATTTTCCATCTCATTATATCCCATCTCCTTATTTACCATCTCCATTTCAATCCCTATTTCCATCTCATATTTTCCAATCTCCTTATTTCCCTCTCCTTATTCCATCCATATATCCTCTCCTATTTCCACTTCCATTCCCATTCCTATTTTCCATTATTATTTTACCATCTCCTTATTTCCCATCTCCTTATTTCCCATCTCGTTATTTCCCATCTCCCATCTCGTTATTTCCATCTCGTATTTCCCATCTCGTTATTTCCCATCTCCTTATTTCTCATCTCTTATTTCCCATCTCCCATCTCGTTATTTCCCATCTCCTATTCCCCATTCGTTATTTCCCATCTCCTTATTTCCCATCTCCTTATTTCCCATCTCCCATCTCGTTATTTCCCATCTCCTTATTCCCATCTCGTTATTCCCATCTCATATTTCCCATCTCCTTATTCCCATCTCCCTCTCTTTATTTCAGGTACCAGTGGCAGAGAGAGATGAGACAAAAATGTGAACTTGAAGTCACCCAACACTAACACAGCCGATTGCAATCATTCCAAGGAAAATAAAAAAGTTTTTAAAAAAATCCTGATTGTTTTCCTATCGGAGTGAAAAAAAAACAAGGAAAATCAACTAAAAAATGCTGAAGAGCTTATTTAAATCTCATCGAATGTGGAATTTCTCCAGGGAAGAAGGGTAAGTGAAAGTAAATGACTATCTAACGCCTCTGTAAAATAAATTTATTTATTTCAGTTCTTTTTTTAACATTACTTGTCCTTCTTCTTTCTCCCTCAAATTTCTTAATTTCTTTCCTCTCTGAACAATTCTAATAATTCCAACACATTCCACATTGTACCGTTAACACACGGTTTCCTTGGAGTGATGACACGCTCAGCAGTCGGAATGGTGAATAAAGCGAAATAGGAGATTAAATTCCATTCGTGCGGAGAATTTAGCTCTGGGAGATATAAAGCTGTGAGTGTGGGGTAGGGATTCACCGGCAGAAACATGGTTCGATGTGTAACAACATGGGGGGTCCCGTGTAGAACGGTCGGAGTGGGATAGGGGCCCCAAGGCTTAGATCTTCCTTTAAAGATCACAATAGTAACAACTACAAAAAAAAAACTGTGACTCTTCACATTTTTAAGCAAAAGGCCCTGTGAGGGTCCATTGAGTGCCTTTGAAGACCCCACATTCACCTTCATTAGAACAAGATAACACGTCTATAACACTTCTATAACATGTCTATAACACGTCTATAACACGTCTATAACACGTCTATAACACGTCTATAACGCGTCTCATTTATTGCCTACAAATATTTCACGCCGGATTTTCAAGTCCTGTTCAGTTGTGTTTCCTAGTAATGTCATTGACGGTATTGGAATTAAGAGACAATTAGCCAGGTACAAAGGCCCCTTCTGATCGCTGAGAAAGGAAAATGGGGTTGGCTGATATTTCTTAAGTTTTGATGCAAATTGAGATACTCCATAATAGAAAAATTATTATAGACAATTATTGTCTCCATTCTGGCAGAGTAAGCTGGCCCCACCCTCCATGCTGTCAATCAAGGCTGTGACAACTGACATCATAACCAATGATTGACTGCTGTTTCCCATGCTGCCTCCTCTGCACACGCTCAAGTTAATTCAAGGGTAGAGGCAGATACCTTTCCATAACAGTAATTAAATGTCTGGATATAAATACATGTAATAAACTGGTTTAAATAGCAGTTGGGGTTGTGGACAGATACAATTTTTTGGTCCAAGGGTGGACATACCCTTTAAAGGCAAACATGCCATATCTATGTTTAAAGAGACACAGAGGAGTATCCACAATGCTGGGTGAAGGCTTTGTGGATATATTCCTTGTTTTTTGATTTGGTAGACATTTTAAAGGATAACTGTCCTGTGCGCATAAAGTTTTTTTTTTTTTTAAAACTGTTAAAATGAAAAGTACTTGGGACAGGGATAAAGGAATGGTTACCCCGACCTCCCAATAGTGTTTCTGTGATGAATACCAGCCCAAAGAAAATGGATTCTGCCCGTCTTCCTCCTGGCTTCAGCAGTAATAAAGGATTAGTCCAGGACTAAACTGGCAAATTGAAACTGTTGGTGCTATACCTCCTTAATAAAAAGACACTGTGCAGTGGGAGTAATCCAGACTACCTCCCTGACCCAGGTACTTTCCATTGTTAATAAGTTAATTTTTAGAGCAGAGTTATCCTTTCATTTTATAGCATAAGCAGGTCAAGTTTGAAGTAGGCATTGTGGGACTATATAGTGGCCTACAGTATGTAATTGGAGGGTGGGGACCAATCAGGAAACATCAGACCAGAGGCCCACCAGGAAATATTTAGGGGACCACTCAACATTTCATTCCCATGTCTCAATTCTGCTCCTCTATGTTTTTATTTTGCCATTTGTATCCTAATTTGGACAGTTTTTAAGGGTAAAATGACCAGGGATTTCCCCTGCAACAATGTAGACCAGTCCAACCCTCTTGACCTACTGTGCTCCCTGAACTAATCCAAAAGATTCTAGTGCCAGCCTTTAACACATCTCCCATAACATCAAAATTCCTTTTTTTAAAGACAAGACCAACATCTAGCTAGTAAAACAAGTGAACATTAAAGCCACACAGGGACTGACCAAGCTGACAATCATTACGTCACACATTTAAAGGATGGTAAAAGTAGATGATAAATGTTCCACTGGGTCTTCCCAAAAACATTGATCAAAAGATTGGACAAGTCTGCAAATTTCTTCTGACCGAGCAGTCAATGAGATGGACACAGGTCAACTGGAAGCTCTTGGTCTCCTAAATTCATAATTACATCTTTAGAATAATGAAATGTTGCTGAGATCCAAAGAGGTCACGATAAAGAGGGGTCCCTCAAAACACTTCAAGATTCCCCCATTGGCAACCCTCTTCTCAGCTTCAAAACATGGCAAACACGTCCCATATATTAACGTGCCCTGGGTTAGGAAAGGTCTCCATGGCCCAAGCATGGAACGAGTTCCTTTCATCACCAAGGTAAGATCGTGGAATGGAGTCTCCTCTTGTTTTAGGGAAATAATTGTTTGGTTTGTGGCCACCAGTTTATTTAGCCTTTGGAAGAGCCTCTAGACGTATAATCTCTGTTGCTGTGATTATTTGGACAATTGGGCTTAACCTTCAAATACTGATGACCAAGCATCTTGCACTAGTGAATTCCCAAGAAGGTTTCACACAACAAATGTTCTACTTCATCTCGAACTTGCCCAGAACATCCCTCCAATGTTATCCAAACTTCGCTCTGACAGAACTGCAGAGGGGGAATGTGTGATGTCTCTGGGGACACGGTTACTGCTGAAAGGGTTTTTTTTTAGTACCTCGTTTGGGGTTTAACAACATAAACACTATTTCCGGATTGCGGTTTTGAATCTTCATAGAGAAATAACTATGGAATAAGAAACATTACTACAGAAAATATGTAAAGAAATCGACTATTGTATTCCCTTTAATGGAAACGCTTCTGGTACTTAAACAGATTCGATTGTGACTGTACTTAAACAGTACAGTATGAGGGTATAGCTTATTGTGTGTACAGAACATTCCTTCTCTGTATATATTTATACATATGGGTGGGAGCTGCCATATTGTTTCCCTTAGACAGTACAGTATGAGGGTATAGCTTATTGTGTGTACAGAACATTCCTCTCTGTATATTATATTTATACATATGGGTGGGAGCTGCCATACTTGTTCCCTAGACAGTACAGTATGAGGGTATAGCTTATTGTGTGTACAGAACATTCCTTCTCTGTATATTTAATTATACATATGGGTGGGAGCTGCCATACTGTTTCCCTTAGACAGTACAGTATGGGGTATAGCTTATTGTGTGTACAGAACATTCCTTCTCTGTATATTTATATTTATACTAGTGGGTGGGAGCTGCCATATTGTTTCCCTTAGACAGTACAGTATGAGGGTATAGCTTTTTATTGTATGTACAGAACATTCCTTTCTTGTATATTTATATTTATACATGGGTGGGAGCTGCCATATTGTTTCCCTTAGACAGTACAGTATGAGGGTATAGCTTATGTGTGTACAGACATTCCTTCTCTGTTATTTATACATATGGGTGGGAGCTGCCATATTGTTTCCCTTAGACAGTACAGTATGAGGGTATAGCTTATTGTGTGTACAGAACATTCCTTCTCGTATATTTATACATATGGGTGGGAGCTGCCATATTGTTTCCCCTTAGACAGTACAGTATGAGGGTATAGCTATTGTGTGTACAGAACATTCCTTCTCTGTATATTTATACATATGGGTGGGAGCTGCCATTTGTTCCCTTAGACAGTACAGTATGAGGGTATAGCTTATTGTGTGTACAGAAACTCCTTCTCTGTATATTATACATATGGTTGGGAGCTGCCATATTGTTTCCCTTAGACAGTACAGTATGAGGGTATAGTTTTGTGTGTACAGAACATTCCTTCTCTGTATATTTATACATATGGGTGGGAGCTGCCATATTGTTTCCCTTAGACGTACAGTATGAGGGTATAGCTTATTGTTTGTACAGAACATTCCTTCTCTGTATATTATACATATGGGTGGGAGCTGCCATATTGTTTCCCTTAGACAGTACAGTATGAGGGTATAGAGTTATTGTGTGTACAGAACATTCCTTTTATATTTATATTTATACACATGGGTGGGAGCTGCCATATTGTTTCCCTTAGACAGTACAGTATGAGGGATGAGCTTATTGTAGTACAGAACATTCCTTCTCTGTATATTTATACATAAGGGTGGGAGCGCGCATATTGTTTCCCTTAGACAGTACAGTATGAGGGTATATCTTATGTATGTACAGAACATTCCTTCTCTATATTTATATTTATCCATATGGGTGGGAGCTGCCATACTGTTTCCCTTAGACAGTACAGTATGAGGGATAGCTTATTGTGTGTACAGAACATTCCTTCTGTATATTTATACATATGGGTGGGAGCTGCCATATTGTTCTCTAGACAGTACAGTATGAGGGATAGCTTATTGTGTGTACAGAACATTCCTCTCGTATATTTTACATATGGGTGGGAGCTGCCATATGTTTCCCTTAGACAGTACAGTATGAGGGTATATCTTATTGTATGTACAGAACATTCCTTCTCTATATATTTATATTTATCCATATGGGTGGGAGCTGCCATATTGTTTCCCTTAGACAGTACAGTATGAGGGTATATCTTATTGTATGTACAGAACATTCCTTCTCTATATATTATCCATATGGGTGGGAGCTGCCATATTGTTTCCCTTAGACAGTACAGTATGAGGGTATAGTTTATTGTGTGTACAGAACATTCCTTTTCTGTATATTTATATATATGGGTGGGAGCTGCCATATTGTTTCCCTTAGACAGTACAGTATGAGGGTATAGATTATTGTGTGTACAGAAAATTCCTTCTCTGTATATTTATACAAATGTGTGGGAGCTGCCATATTGTTTACCCATGGGCTGATGTGAGTATAGCTGATAAAGTTTATACAGAGGTTTAAGGGGAAGTAAACCCTTTTAACCCACTCCCTCCCATTAAAAGTACCCAGGGAGAAGACCTGAACTACCAGTAGCGTAACTTGAGATGCCCAGACCCCCTTTTCACTGCCCCACAATCACTGTATTTTGCCTGCTTTAAACAGCTGATCGTGTGCTGGACCCTTTCATTGAGGGGGTCAGGGGGGCTGTAGCATAGATCAGAAGAAATATGATTCCCAGAGAGAGGTTCGTAACGGAAATGGTGATCAGAAGTTGAGGAAAGTATTTCTACGGCTCCAACAGAAATAGGTGCTTTAAAAGGTTGAAAAAATAGGTTTAGTTTCCCTTTAAAATTAAAGCAACAAGATAAAGTACATAGGAAGACGGACAGACGGTAATGTCGCAGTCCACAATGTTTATATTTTCATTCATTAATTCCCAATATACAAATTTAATAAAAGTTCTTATCGTTTAAAATGGGGCTAATTTTGCCCCAACCAATCAGAACTTATTTAACATTTGTAAGCTAACATCTGATTGGTTGGGGCAAAATTAGCACCATTTTTAACGATAAGAACTTTTATTGAATAACCCTGAAAGAGTTACAGTGGATTCTCTGTTAGAGGCTCAGAACTGCCTCTATTAGTTCCTGTGGTGCAGGTTACCCAGTGGGCTTGACCCTGGTTGGCTACGTTTGGGTCAGGAAAAGACGGAAAAGACGGAGACCCGTCAGGAGACTGAACCCTGATTGAAAGTGAAACGTCAGGACCCCTGGTCTCTGAACATAGAGAGTCTCGTAAGGTTACAGATTTTTATCTTCTTGCCCCAGATCTGGCGTCCGAGGGCCAACCTCTCGCTCCCACTGCTTACAAAATCCGTTCCAGGTTTTTAAAATCAAATTTTGTAACTGATCCTTTTCCTGTTGCTCAGATCTTTATCCCTAAATATAAAGGGGCTACCTGACCCTGACATTAACTCCTTCTGTGCCATGTGGTACTAGCAGACCTCCGGGTCTAGTGGTAACAGCACAAAGACATCATTCAAACCCTAAAATCCTAATAAGACTGAATGACCCGAGAGTCTCCCAACCTCTGAAATCAACAAAATCCTTTAGGGTCCCTGATCTCCTGCCCCCCCTCCCCCCCCCCCCCCCCCTCCTGCTGGTAGCAGCCAAGACGCAAATCAACACTCTACTTCCCCTCCTCTCCCCTGTCCTTCATTTCAGGCTGACCTTAGCCTGACCTGCATGAGCAGGGCTAAGCAGTGATAAAAATCAGAATTCCATTTAAAGAGACTTCTGGGTAATTTTCATGTTTCCACGGTAGCCCTTAAGGAAACGCTACATGCGTGAGCTTCAACGTGAGCTAAATGCCAAAGCAGAGAGACAGGTTGCGGCTTTATTGACCCATGGCCAGAGTAACGTGGCTGATTTAGACTTTGCTAAAGAGCCATTCGCACAATCACATCACTATGTGACAGGCTACACTGTATGCGCATCAATCGTGGTAACACGTTGCATTGTGTGTGTCTTGGTGTTGCCACATGTCCAAGACATTGGACATGTTACCAGAGAACAAGCTGCTTTAGGCTGAGGCTACACTACAATGCCCCCGCGAGCGTTATCACACGTTTTCGATTTCCGTGCGTTGTTGCGCGCTTGCGCATGCGTCTTTGGAATTTAATACTATAAAAACGCATGCATTCGCGTAAAAAAAAAATGGTGCGCGCAAAACGCAAGCGCATCGGAAATCACGGGAATTTTTGCATTAACCAAAATCGCATGCGCAGTCCCGCACTAAAAATGTATTAGTGTGGCCCAGCCTTTAATTGTTACAGAGCCATTAAATTCTTTAACTAGCTGAAAAAAGGAAGTGGATGAACTCGTAAGCTTAGTCACACATGACAAGAGACAAGAGTGTCTGTCCAAACAACTGCTCTGCTTTCAAGTGTTACTGAGAAATGTAGTTATTATTGGACCTTTGTGATTGGCTGCTTAAGGGCTTGGCCACACTAGTGTGTTTCTCACATGCTTTTCTGGTCGCTGCCATGTATCGTAATGTGGCCCCAGCCATAGAGATGAGGTTTAAGAAACTCTGAGTATAAAAGTGGTTAGTCCAATTTGCAGTCACGGCTTAATTCTGATGTCATAGGCTGAGTACACACGAGAGGACTATTTGTCCTGACCGAGCGTTTGCTATAAGCAACCCGGAACAAATGTCTGTCGGTTGTGGCAATTTGTGTGGCCGATCGTGCGGTCCGGTCGGGAATTACCAACACGTCCGATACAGAGTCGATTGTTCCGAAAAATCTTCCTGTGTGTACCCAGCCATAGACAAACATTCCATAATATGAACGATACATTGTTTAACAGCTTAATCCCACCAATTAAAAAGCAGTGATTTCTATTGGATGGTGTACAATGTCTTCTAACATAGATTGGCCCCAATCATGTGCCTTTTAGACCAAACCATTTAGCCTCTGAGGGTCCATGACAAAGATGGAGGTTTTTATTGTAAAGATATCGGTTCCCTCCTATTGGATATTGGAAGCGATTTCAGAATAAACACAAAGCCTCCCTGTTTTAGAATATTTTATGCCGGAAATTATTAAAAAATCAAGAGGTCAACTTTGTGACCTGGAGGCTACCCAGGAGGCTACCCTGGAGGCTACGGAACGCTACTGTGCGATTCTTTATAGGAACAAAAGGAGTCAAGCCGGGCAGTCTCTGGGCAGCTGATTCCAATTTAACTAACTGCTTGCAGGTGAATATTAGAGCTTATTATGCAACAATTAGATCCTTTCAAAGTACAACAGAGACCCCCCCCCCCGAACAGTCGGGTAAGTAAAAACCTTTTAGGGTTTAGAGAGACAATTCCAAAAGGCAACAATGTTTCTACGTTAAAGGATATTTACAAAACAAGGAAATTAACATTAAAAAAAATTAAAATAAATATTAAAATCCAGGTTTTTTTTGGGAGATGATAATAATTTATGATCCAATGATACATCAGCGAAACGTAGCCATTGGGAAAGAGTCTGACCCAGAATGGGTTCTGGTTGGAAGGTTCTTTTTTATTAACGTTAACTTAAACTTTATTTCCCCTTTCATTTTATTTAGTTAAATAAAAAAATATATTATTTTAGTCTCCACATCTAACACACACACATCATACAAACGAAAACATGGCCATGCAGACGATCAGTCACTATTCATCTTTATAGCTGTATAATCCTATATCTGGCTGTGTTTTACCTTCCCTGATTCAGTTATACCATGTGGCCAATGAATGTGGCAATTTACATGCACCAATCACAAGGCAAATCACTACCCCGCCTACAGTTTACCAGCCTATCACAGTGTGGGGTGACATTAGTTATCGGAACTGTGCTGTGATTTGCTGTTGCTAAAAAACAATAAAACCATAAATCGCTTTGTCAAGGTTGCGTACACACTCATTGCAATTTTTGCGTTACACGGAAATATCGGTCGGCCTGAAAAATCTGCTGTTTTCTGCAATCAGCCGCAACCATCTGTTCGTCTGATTGGACATGCCAGAAAACCACGGCCAATCATGCGCCCCCCCTACGGACATCACAATGAGACGCGGCGAACTGTCGGTAGGGACGAACCATCTACTGGTTATCAGGAACCATTGGCAGACAGATTTTTTTTCTCTATAAACCAACCTATCCAATTTCTGATGGAATCATGGCCTCTAATTGGTCAAGAGGCAGCCAATCAAAATGATGAAAAATTAAGCATATATATAAGATATAGCCTCCTTCCAGAAAACCACAGTGGAGGAAGCACAGATAGGGGCCCCATCATAGTTTTGCTGGGGGCCCCAGTGATTCCTAGTTACGCCACTGTGACCTGTCTTTCTTGGGCTCTGATTGGGCATGTGTTTGCCATTGGGAATCGGGCGACACTAACACGCATCCAGGTTATTGTTTTAAAGATAAAGGAACAGACTTCTAGTAATAAAATGTCATTTTCCACCACGATTGCTCTTTATACCGAGGATGCAATCCTGTGAATAAATACAACTGTTCCTTTTCTGACCCATCCCCCTGGTCTTCTGTGGATTTGGTTTGTGTGGGACCTACAGAAGATACAAGTTTATTATTAAAGGGAATGTCATGTCGCATTCTTTACAGTAATTAATTACACTGACTTCCTCTCGCCAGAAATCTTGCACCTTCCAAAACAGACACTGACGTTGAACAGACAGAGACCCGTACATATTGCACCAAGCTCAGTTCATTCATTCCAACCTCATGGGCAGATCCCTGGACACAGAACATTGGGTGGGCAGTCTGAGCTGCAACTAGATCCAATGCTAACAAAGTAGACAAGGTTGGCGGGAAAAATACATTAGGTTGTTATCCATCAATGTTATTATCCAACCCCTGATGTCTACTAGAGATGGACAAGAACTCAAAGCCAGGTTTGAGCCAAACTATTCGTGTTCGAAGTAAATATCGAATAAACGAATCTGCGAGCAAAATGTCTATTATACCAATACGTGAGTAAATATCGAATTATCGAATATGCGAGTACAATGTCTATTATATCAATACGCGAGTAAATATCGAATTATCGAATATGGGAGTAAAATGTCTATTATACTAATACGTGAGTAAATATCGCGAATGTTAAATATCGAATTATCGAATATTGTGAGTAAATGTCTATTATACCAATACGCGAGTAAATATCAATTATCGAATATGTGAGTAAAATGTCTATATTACCAATACGCGAGTAAATATCGAAATCGAATATGTGAGTTAAATGTCTATTATACCAATACGCGAGTAAATATGAATTATCGAATATGTGAGTAAAATGTCTATTATACCATAAGCGAGAGTAAATATCGAATTATCGAAATGTGAGTAAAATGTCTATTATACCAATACGGGTAGTAAATATCAAATTATCGAATATGTGAGTAAAATGTCTATATACCAATACGCGAGTAAATATCGAAATACGATATGGTGAGTAAAATGTCTATTATACCAATACGCGAGTAAATGTCGAATTATCGAATATGCGAGTAAAATGTCTATTATACCAATACGCGAGTAAATATCGAATTATCGAATATGCGAGTAAAATGTCTATTATAACCATACGCGAGTAAATATCGAATTATCGAATCGTGAGTAAATGTCTATTATACCAATACGCGAGTAAATATCGAATTACGAATAGTGAGTAAAAGTCTATTTACCAATACGCGAGTAAATATCGAATTATCGAATAGTGAGTAAAATGTCTATTATAACAATACGCAGTAAATATCGAATTACGAATATGTGAGTAAAATGTCTATTATACCAATACGCGAGTAAATATCGAATTATCGAATATGTGAGTAAAATGTCTATTATATACCAATACGCGAGTAAATATCGAATTATCGAATATGTGAGTAAAATTCTATTATACCAATACGCGAGTAAATATCGAATTACGAATATGTGAGTAAAATGTCTATTATACCAAAACGCGAGTAAATATCGAATATACGAATATGTGAGAGTAAAATGTTCTATTATACCAATACGCGAGTAAATATCGAATAACGAATATGTGAGTAAAATGTCTATTATACCAATACGCGAGTAAATATCGAATTACGAATATGTGAGATAAAATGTCTATTATACCAATACGCGAGTAAATATCGATATCGAATGCGAAAGTAAATGTTATTATACCAATACGCGAGTAAATATCGAATTAACGATATGTGAGGAGTAAATGTCTATTATACCAATACGCGAGTAGTAATATCGAATTATCGAATATGTGAGTAAAATGTCTATTATACCAATACGCGAGAAATATCGAATTATTAATATGTGAGTAAAATGTCTATTATACCAATACGCGAGTAAATATCGAATACGAATATGTGAGTAAAATGTCTATTATACCAATACGCGAGTAAATATCGAATTATCGAATATGTGAGTAAAAGTCTATTATACCAATACCGAGTAAATATCGAATTATCGAATATGTGAGTAAAATGTCTATTATACCAATACGCGAGTAAATATCGAATTATCGAATATGTGAGTAAATGTCTATTATACCAATACGCGAGTAAATATCGAATTATCGAATGATGAGTAAAATGTCTATTAACCAATACGCGAGTAAATATCGAATTATCGAATATGGAGTAAAATGTCTATTATACCAATACGCGAGTAAATATCGAATAATGATATGTGAGTAAAATGTCTATTATACCAATACGCGAGTAAATATCGAATTATCGAATATGTGAGTAAAATGTCTATTTACAATACGCGAGTAATATCGAATTATCGAATATGTGAGAAATGTTATTAACCATACGCGAGTAATATCGAATATCGAATTAGTAGTAAAATGTCTATTATACCAATACGCGAGTAAATATCGAATAAGTGAATATGTGGGTAAAATGTCTATTATACCAATACGCGAGTAAATATCGAATTATCGAATATGTGAGTAAAATGTCTATTATACCAATACGTGAGTAGTAAATATCGAATTATCGAATTCGTGAGTATAATGTCTATTATACCAACGCGAGTAAATATCGAATTATCGAATATGTGAGTGAAATGTCATTATACCAATACGCGAGTAAATATCGAATTATCGAATATGTGAGTAAAATGTCTATTATACCAATACGCGAGTAAATATCGAATTATCGAATATGCGTAGTAAAATGTCTATTATACCAATACGCGAGTAAATATCGAATTATCCAATATGTGAGTAAAAGTCTCTATATACCAATACGCGAGTAAATATCGAATTATACGAATGTGAGTATAATGTCTATTATACCAATACGCGAGTAAATATCGAATATCGAATATGTGAGTGAAATGTCTATTATACCATACGCGAGTAAATATCGAATTATCGAATATGTGAGTAAAATGTCTATTATACCAATACGGAGGTAAATATCGATTATCGAATATGCGATAAAGTCTATTATACCAATACGCGAGTAAATATCGAATTATCCAATATGTGAGTAAAATGTCTATAACCAATACGCGAGTAAATATCGAATTATCGAATGTGAGTAAATGTTATTATACTAATACGCGAGTAAATACGAATTATCGAATATGTGAGTAAAATGTCTATTATACCAATACGCGAGTAAATATCGAATTATCCAATAGTGAGGTAAAATGTCTATTATACCAAACGCGAGTAAATATCGAATTATCGAAATGTGAGTAAAATGTCTATATACCAATACGCAAGTAAATATCGAATTATCGAATATGTGAGTAAAATGTCTATTATACCAATACGCGAGTAAATATCGAATTATCGAATATGTGAGTAAAATGTCTAATACCATACGCGAGTAAATATCGAATTATCGAATATGTGAGTAAAATGTCTATTATACCAATACGTGAGTAAATATCGAATTATCGAATCCGTGAGTATAATGTCTATTATACCAATACGCGAGTAAATATCGAATTATCGAATATGTGAGTGAAATGTCTATTATACCAATACGCGAGTAAATATCGAATTATCGAATATGTGAGTAAAATGTCTATTATACAATACGCGAGTAAATATCGAATTATCGAATATGCGAGTAAAATGTCTATTATACCAATACGCGAGTAAATATCGAATTATCCAATATGTGAGTAAAATGTCTATTATACCAATACGCGAGTAAATATCGAATTATCGAATCGTTGAGTATAATGTCTATTATACCAATACGCGAGTAAATATCGAATTATCGAATATGTGAGTGAAATGTCTATTATACCAATACGCGAGTAAATATCGAATTATCGAATATGTGAGTAAAATGTCTATTATACCAATACGCGAGTAAATATCGAATATCGAATATGCGGAGTAAAATGTCATTATCCAACAATCGCGAGTAAATATCGAATTATCAATATGTGAGTAAAATGTCTATTATACCAATACGCGAGTAAATATCGAATTATCGAATCCGTGAGTATAATGTTTATTATACTAATACGCGAGTAAATATCGAATTATCGAATATGTGAGTAAAATGTCTATTATACCAATACGCGAGTAAATATCGAATTATCCAATATGTGAGTAAAATGTCTATTATACCAATACGCGAGTAAATATCGAATTATCGAATATGTGAGTAAAATGTCTATTATACCAATACGCGAGTAAATATCGAATTATCGAATATGTGAGTAAAATGTCTATTATACCAATACGCGAGTAATATCGATTACATATGTGAGTAAAATGTCTATTATACCAATACGCGAGTAATATCGAATTATCGAATATGTGAGTAAAATGTCTATTATACCAATACGCGAGTAAATATCGAATTATAATATGTGAGTAAAATGTCTATTATACCAATACGCGAGGAAATATCGAATTATCGAATATTGCGAGTAAAATGTCTATATACCAATACGCGAGTAAATATCGATATTAACGAATATGTGAGTAAAATGTCTATTATACCAATACGCGAGTAAATATCGAATTATCGAATATGTGAGTAAAATGTCTATTATACCAATACGCGAGTAAATCGAATTATCGAATAGTGAGTAAAATGTCTATTATACCAATACGCGTAAATATCGATAACGAAATGTGAGTAAAATGTCTATTATACCAATACGCGAGTAAATATCGAATTATCGAATATGTGAGTAAAAGTGTCTATTATACCAATACGCGAGTAAATATCGAATTATCGAATATGTGAGTAAAATGTCTATTATACCAATACGCGAGTAAATATCGAATTATCGAATATGTGAGTAAATGTCTATTATACCAATACGCGAGTATAAATATCGAATTATCGAATATGTGAGTAAATGTCTATTATACCAATACGCGAGTAAATATCGAATTATCGAATATGTGAGTAAAATGTCTCTTTATACCAATACGCGAGTAAATATCGAATAAGTGAATATGTGAGTAAAATGTCTTTATACCAATACGCGCGTAAATATCGAATTATCGAATATGTGAGTAAAATGTCTATTACCAATAAGCGAGTAAAATCGAATTATCGAATATGTGAGTAAAATGTCTATTATACCAATACGCGAGTAAATATCGAATTATCGAATATGTGAGTAAAATGTCTATTTATACCAATACGCGAGTAAATATCGAATAAAGTGAATATGTGAGTAAAATGTTATTATACCAATAGCGCGTAAATACGAATTATCGAATAAGTGAGTAAAATGTCTATTATACCAATACGTGAGTAAATATCGAATTATCGAATTCGTGAGTATAATGTCTATTATACCAATACGCGAGTAAATATCGAATTATCGAATATGTGAGTGAAATGTCTAATACCAATACGCTGAGTAAATATCGAATTATCGAATATGTGAGTAAAATGTCTATTATTACCAATACGCGAGTAAATATCGAATTATCGAATATGCGAGTTAAAATGTCTATTATACAATACGCGAGAAATATCGAATTATCAATATGTGAGTAAAATGTCTATTATACAATACGCGAGTAAATATCGAATTATCGAATCGTTGAGTATAATGTCTATTATACCAATACGCGAGTAAATATCGAATTATCGAATATGTGAGTAATGTCTATTATACCAATACGCGAGTAAATATCGAATTATCGAATATGTGAGTAATAAATGTCTATTATACCAATACGCGAGTAAATTCGAATATCAAAATATGCGAGTAAATGTCTATTATACAATACGCGAGTAAATATCGAATATCAAATATGTGGAGTAAAATGTCTATTATACCAATACGCGAGTAAATATCGAATATCGAATCCGTGAGTAAAGTTTATTATAATAATACGCGAGTAAATATCGAATACGAATAGTGAGAAAATGTTTCTATTAACCAATACGCGAGTAAATATCGAATTATCCAATATGTGAGTAAAATGTCTATTATACCAATACGCGAGTAAATATCGAATTATCGAATATGTGAGTAAAATGTCTATTATACCAATACGCAAGTAAATATCGAATTATCGAATATGTGAGTAAAATGTCTATTATACCAATACGCGAGTAATATCGAATTATCGAATATGTGAGTGTAAAATGTCTTATACCAATACGCGAGTAAATATCGAATTATCGAATATGTGAGTAAAAGTTCTATATACCAATACGTGAGTAAATATCGAATTATCGAATCGTGAGTATAATGTCATTATTACCAATACGCGAGTGAGTAATATCGAATTATCGAATATGTGAGTGAAAAGTCTATTATACCAATACGCGATAAATATCGAATTATCGAATATGTGAGTAAAAGTCTATTATACCAATACGCGAGTAAATATCGAATTATCGAATATGCTGTGAGTAAATGTCTATATACCATACGCGAGTAAATATCAATTATCCAATATGTGAGTAAAATGTCTATTATACCAATACGCGAGTAAATATGAATTATCGAATCGTGAGTATAATGTCTATTATACAATACGGAGTAAATATCGAATTATCGAATATGTGAGTGAAATTATATACCAATACCGGAGAATATCGAATATCGAATAGGAGTAAATGTCTATTATACCAATATCGCGAGTAAATATCGAATTACGAATATGGAGTAAAATGTCTATTATACCAATACGCGGAGTAAATATCGAATTATCCAATATGTGAGAAAATGTCTATTATACCAATAGCGAGTAAATATCGAATTAGAATCCGTGAGTATAATGTTTATTATACTAATACGCGAGTAAATATCGAATTATCCAGATATGGGAGTAAATGTCTATTATACCAATACGCGAGTGAAAATCGAATTATCCAATATGAGTTAAAATGTCTATTATACCAATACGCGAGATAATATCGAATTATCGAATATGTGAGTAAAATGTCTATTATACCAATACGCAAGTAAATATCGAATTATCGAATATGTGAGTAAAATGTCTTTATACCAAACGCGGAGTAATATCGAATTATCGAATAAGTGAGTAAAATGTCTATTAACCAATACGCGAGTAAATATCGAATTAAGAAATATGTGAGTAAAATGTATCTTATACCAATACGCGAGTAAATATCGAATAAGTGAATATTGTGAGTAAAATGTCTATATACCAATACGCGAGTAATATCGAATTATCGAATATGTGAGTAAAATGTCTATTAACCAATACGTGAGTAAATATCGAATATCGAATCCGTGAGTATAATGTCTATATACCAATACGCGAGTAAATATCGAATTATCGAATATGTGAGTGAAATGTCTATTATACCATACGTGAGTAAATATCGAAATTATCGAATCCGTGAGTATAATGTCTATTATACTAGCGAGTAAATATCGAATTATCGAATATGTGAGTAAAATGTCTATTATACAATACGCGAGTAAATATCGAATTACGAATATGCGAGTAAAATGTCTTTAACCAATACGGAGTAAATATCGAATTAATCCAATATGTGGTAAATGTCATTATACCATACGCGAGTAAATATCGATTATCGAATAGTGAGTAAAATGTCTATTATACCAATATGCGAGTAAATATCGAATTATCGAATATGTGAGTCAAGTCTATTATACCATACGCGAGTAATATCGAATTATGAATTTCGGTAGTGTAAAATGTCTATTTATACCAATACGCGAGTAAATATCGAATTATCCAATATGTGAGTAAAATGTCTATTATCCAATACGCGTAGTAAATATCGAATTATCGAATCGTGAGTATAATGTATATTATACCAATACGCGAGTAAATATCGAATTATCGAATATGTGAGTAAATGTCTATAACAATACGTGAGTAAATACGAATTATCGAATATGTGAGTAAAATGTCTATTATACCAATACGCGAGTAAAAATGAATTATCGAATATGTGAGTATAAATGTCTATTTATACACAATACGCGAGGTAAATATCGAATTATCGAATATGTGAGTAGTAAAATGTCTATTATACCCATAAGTGAGTAAATATCGATTATCGAATAGTGAGTAAATGTCTATAACCAATACGCGAGTGAAATATCGAATTATCGAATATGTGAGTAAAATGTCTATTATACCAATACGCGAGTAAAATTGAATTATCGAATTGTGAGTGAAATGTTTATACCAATACGCGAGTAAATATCGAATTATCGAATATGTGAGTAAATAATGTCTATTAACCAATACGCGAGTAAATATCGAATATCGAATATGTGAGTAAAATGTCTATTATCCAAACGCGAGTAAATATCGAATTATCCAATATGTGAGTAAAAGTCTATTATACCAATACGCGAGTAGTAATATCGAATTATCGAATATGTGAGTAAAATGTTATATCACCCTACGTGAGTAATATCGAATTATCGAATATTGAGTAAAATGTCATATGTACCAATACGCGAGTAAATATCGAATTATCGAATCCGTGAGTATAATGTCTATTATACCAATACAGTGAGTAAATATCGAATTATCGAATATGTGAGTAAAATGTCTATTATACCAATACGCGTAGTAAATATCGAATTATCGAATATGTGAGTAAATGTCTATTATACCAATACGCGAGTAAATATCGGAAATAAGTGAATATGCCAGTGATATACGAAGGTCCATTCCATCATGCAGTCAATGGAGAGTTTGATAGTCTTGAATAGTTTGGTAACCCTCGAATCTGCGAGTCATTCATGGGATAATTATTAATGTTTGACGCTAGAGCTCGAACGTATCGCGCATGAGAGTAAAATGATTTTTCAAAGTCATGGATATTGGAACATGTTCCCCAGACTTCCCAGGTCCCACAGCCATTTACACTAAGTTACCATGATTATTTTATGTTATCATTAGACTTTTCGACTACCCTTGACTTTAATGGGTTCGAATTAAAAAATTCTAAAATTTCCATATAGTTCAAAAAGTTCAAAAACGGACCGAACTTTCGGAAGTTCGTCCATCTCTACATGCCTACACTCCTAAAATCAGTGATTTACATTCGCTTCTGTTACCATTTCTGTCATCTCAATAGCGGCAGCCTAGAATTCACAAATATGAGAAAAACAGGGCAAGTAAAGCTAAATGGGACATTTAGTTCTTTTCCTCTCCTTTGCTGGAGGACTGGATGAAGAGCACTTTATATAAATAATTAATGCATTTGAGTGCACAATGTCAGTAGATCTGCCTCTCAGCCCTGTGCTTACATTTCTTTTACCTTTTGTAGAAAAAAACAAGACAAGTGCTAGAGAAAGAAAACTCAGCGAGCCTTTTGCCTAATGTTTAGCTCTAGCCATAGAAAACACTCCACTTGACCTACTAGACCCCATAACAACTTTAGTTAACAGCTGTGCCAGTCAGATGATTTGTAAACATCACTCTGGGAGGAAACTCCTGGTTTGAATGAAAGAACTACTAGTGTATCCAAACATAAATAGCTGTTTGCACAGCTTGTTAAAACATGCACGGCCTCACTTGTGAAATCTTTGCAGAAATGGTCGTCTCAGCTCTGATAACCCTAGTAAAATAGCACAACATGTCTTCCTGACCCTTCTTAATTTACATTGGGTTTTGGAATTCGGTAACCACGGGGATGTCCGGACTACATTACATGAAATTTCAAAGACTTTTATTAATAGAAAATATTAGATTGACCACTGCACTATTTTACTATGGCACTGTAACCCTTCCTATGTATCTATGTTACCACCTAATAGATTGAAGCTCTAAGAGGCAGGGACCTTTCCTATGTGACATGTTTCAAGCACTTGTATATTTCAGATGCACATACTTATTATATATTATTGCCCCTCTTGTACGGCTTTTTGCGTTTAAAGTGTACAGCGCTGTGTTCCCAAGTGGGGTCTATATAAATAAACAATAACATACATACTGTAAATCTGTATGTTTATAATGTACAGCGCTGTGTACCCAAGTCGGTGCTATATAATAAACTATACATAACACTGTATAATCTGTATGTTATAATGTACAGCGCGTGTGTACCCAAGTGGCGCTATATAAATAAACATTACATACATACTGTATAATCTGTTGTTTGATCATGTACGCTCGTGTACCCAAGTGGCGCTATCTAATAAAACATATACATACATCTGTATAATCTGATTGTTATAAGTACAGCGCTGTGTACCCAAGTGGCGCTATATAAATAAACATTACATACATACTGTAATAATCTGTATGTTATAATGTACAGCGCTGTGTCCAAAGTGGCGCTATATAAAAACATATACATACACTACTGTATATCTGTGATTGTGTATAATGTAAAGCGCTTGTGTCCTCAAGTGGCGCTTATATAACATATACATACATAGTTAATCTGTATTGTATAATTACAGTGCTGTGTCCCCAAGTGGCGCTATTAAATAAAACAACACATACATACTGTATAATCTGTATGTTATATTATGTACAGCGCTGTGTCCCCAAGTGGCGCTATATAAATAAACGTTACTTACGTACTGTATAATCTTTGGTATAATGTACAGCGCGTGTCCCCAGTGCGCTATATAAAATAAACTATACATACATACTGTAATATCTGTATTGTTATAATGTACAGCTCTGTGTACCCAAGTGGCGCTATATAATAATCTAAACAATACATACACACTGTATAATCTGTATTGTTATAAGTACAGCGCTGCGTCCCCAAGTGCGCTATATAAATAAACATATACATACATACTGTATAATCTGTATTGTTATAGTACAGGGCTGTGTCCCAAGTGGCGCTATATAAATAAACATATACATACATGCTGTATAATCATTATTGTTATAATGTACAGCGCTGTGTCCCCAAGTGGCGCTATAAAAATAAACATAACATACATACTGTATAATCTGGTTATTGTATAATGTACAGCGCTCGTGTACCCAAGGGCCGTATAAATATACACATATACATACATACTGTATAATCGTATTGTTATAATGTACAGCGCTGTGTCCCCAAGTGCGCTCTATAAATAAAATATACATACATACTGTATAAATGGTATTGTTATAATGTTCAGCGCTGTGTCCCCAAGTGGCGCTATATAAATAAACATATACATAACACTGTAAATCTGTATTGTTATAATGTACAGCGTGTGTACCCAAGTGGCGCTAGTATAATAACACATATACATACATACTGTATAATATGTATTGTATATGTACGAGCGCGTGTCCGTCCCCAAGTGGCGCTATAAATAAAATTTACTACATACTGTATAATCTGTATTGTTATAATGTACAGCGCTGGTACCCAAGTGGGCTATTATAAATAAAATATTACATACATACTGTATAATCTGTATGTTAGAATGTACAGCGCTCGTGACCCAAGTGGCGCTATATAAATAAACATATACATACATACTGTATATCGTATTGTTATAAGTTTACAGCGCTGTGTACCCAAGTGGCGCTATATAAATAAACATATACATACATACTGTATAACTGTATTGTTTATAATGTAACGCGCTGTGTACCAAGTGGCGCTATATAAATAAACATAATACATACGTATAATCTGTATTGTTATAATGACAGCGCTGTGGACCCAAGTGGCGCTATATAAATAAACAATACATACATACTGTATAATCTGTATTGTTATTTTACAGCGCGTGTACCCAAGTGGCGCTTATAATAAACATATACATACATACTGTATAATCTGTATTGTTATAAGTACCGCGCGGTGTACCCAAGTGGCGCTATATATAATAAACATATACATACATACTGTATAATCTGTATGTTTATAATGTACAGCGCTGTGTACCAGTGGCACATATAAATAACATATACATAATACTGTATTCTGATTGTTATATGTACAGCGCTGTGTCAGTGTGCTATATAAATAAACATTACATACAACACTGTATATCTGTATTGTTATAATGTTACACGCGCTATGTACCCAAGTGGCGCTATATATAAACATATAACAACATACTGTATAATCTGTATTGTTATAATGTACAGCGCTGTGTCCCCAAGTGGCGCTATATAAATAACTATACATACATACTGTATATCTGATTGTTTAATGTACAGCGCTGTGTCCCAAGTGGCGCTATATAAAAAACATAATACATACATACTGTATAATATCGTTATTGTTATATGTACAGAGCTGTGTACCAAGTGGCGCTATATAAATAACGTATACATACATATGTATAATCTTATTGTTATAATGTACAGCGCTGTGTCCCCAAGTGGCGCTATATAAAACTATACGTACATACTGTATAATCTGTATTGTTATAATGACAGCGCTGCGTACCCAAGTGGCGCTATAAAATAAACATATACATACATACTGTATAATCTGTATTGTTATAAGTACAGCGCTGGTCCCCAAGTGGCGCTATTACATAAAACATATACATACATACTGTATAATCTGTATTGTTTATAATGTACAGTGCTGGTCCCCAAGTGGCGCTATATAATAAAACATATACATACATCTGTATAATGTAGTGTTAAATGTACGCGCTTGGTCCCCAAGTGGCGCTATAAAATAAACATTAGACATACATACATGTATAATCTGTATGTTATTAATGTACAGCGCTGTGTACCCAAGTGGGCATATAATAACATATAATACATACTGTATAATCTGATGTATAATGTAAGCGTGTGTACCAGTCGCTTATATTTAACAAACATACAGACTGATAATCTGTATTGTTTAATGTACAGCGCTGTGTACCCAAGTGGCGTAATAAATAAAAATATACATAATACGGTATAATCTGTATGTCTATAATGTACAGCGCGTGTCCCCAAGTGGGCTATATAACTTAAACATATACATACACACTGGATAATCTGTATGTTATAATGTACAGCGCTATGGTCCCAAGTGGCGCGATAATTAAACATATACATACATACTGTATAATCTGTATTGTTATAATGTACAGCGCTGTGTCCCCAAGTGGCGCTATATAAATAAAACATATACATAAATACTGTTATAATCTGTATGTTATAGTGTACAGCGCTGTGTCCCAAGTGGCGCTATATAATAAACATATACATACACACTGGTTATCTGATGTTATAAGTACAGCGCTGTGTACCCAAGTGGCGGGATATATAATACACATATACATACACACGTATTATAATCTTGTATTGGATAATGTACAGTGCTGTGTCCCCAAGTGGTGTTATATAAAATATACATACATACTGTATAATCTGTATTGTTAAATGTGCACGGTGTGCACCCAAGTGGCGCTATATAAATAAACATATACATACATACGTATAATCTGTATGTTATAAGCACAGAGCTGTTACCCAAGTGGCATATCTAAATAAACATATAAACATAATAAATACTGTATAATCGTTATTGTATTAATGTACAGCGCTGTGTACCCAAGTGGGTTATATAAATAAACATATACATACATGCTGAATAGTATTGTTATAATGGTACAGCGCGCGTACCCAAGTGGCGCTTATAAAAAAACATATACATACATACTGTATAATCTGTATTGTTATAATGTACAAGCTCTGTGTACCCACGTGGCGCTATATAAATAAACATATACATACATACTGTATAATCTGTATGTTATAATGTACAGCGCTGTGTAACCCAAGTGGCGCTATAACAAATAAACAATACCTATACATACGTATAATCTGTATTGTTATACATGTACAGCTCTGGTACCCAAATGGGTGTTATATAAATAAACATATACCATACACACGTATAACTCTGTATGTCAATGTACACGCTGTGACACAAGTGGCGGCTAAAAATAAAGATATACATAAATACTGTTAATCTGTATGTTATAATGGTCAGCGCTTGTGTACCCAAGTTGGGGTATATAATAAAACATAACATACAACACTGTACTAATCTGATTGTAGTAATGTACAGCTCTGGCCCCAAGTGGGCATAAATAAATAAACTATACATACATACGGTATAATCGTATTGTTAGTAATGCACAAGCGGTGTGTACCAAGTCGGACAGAAAATAAAACATTAATAAACTATACATTACATTACGTTAATCTGTATTGTATAACTACAGAGCTGCGTTTCCCAAGTGGCGTCTATTAATAAAACATATACATACATACTGTATAATCTGATGTTATAACGTTACAGCGTGAGTACCCAAAAGTGGCGCTATATTAAATAAACATATACATACATTCTGTACAATTTCTGTTGTATAATGTTACCGCGCTGTGTACCCAAGTGGAGCGCTATATAAATAAATATAACATACATTACGTTATAATCTGTATTGTTTATAGTACAGCGCTGTGTACCCAAGGGCGGCTATATAAATAAACCATATACCATACATACTGTATAATCTGTATTGTTTATAATGGTACAGCGCGTCTGTAACCCAAGTGGGCGCTATATAAAAAACATATACATACATACTGTAACCAATCGGTATGTTTAAGTTACAGCGCTGTCCCCAAGTGGCGCTATTAAATAAACATTTACATACACACTGTATAATTGTATGTTATAATGACAGCTCGTGTCCCCAAGTGGCGCTATATCAAAAAACATATCATACATACTGTATAATCTTGTATGTTAATATATGTTACCAGCGCTGTGTCCCCAAGTGGCGCTATAATAACCATATACTACATACTTGTTAATCTGTATGTTATATGACAGCGCCTGCGATCCCCAAGTGGCGCATATAAAATACAATACGTAATATGCATTACATCTGTATTGTTTAAGTACACGCGTGCGTACCCACGTGGCGCTATATAAATCAACATATACATGACATACTGTGATTCTGTATTGTTAATAATGGACAGCGCTGTGTCCCCAAGTGGCGCTATATAAACATATACATACAGACTGTATAATGTAGTGTTATCATGACAGCGCTGTGTACCCCGTGGCGCGTATAAACTAAAACAATACATTACAACTGATAATCTTGGATGTTTATTGTACGCGCTGTGTTACCCCAGTGCGCTAGTAAAATATTACATAACAACAATCCTTGATAATCGATGTTCTGTACTATGTACAGCGCGGCGTCCCCCAAGTGGCGCCTATAATAATAAACGTATAATTAATACACTGATACATCTGTATTTATAATGTACAGTGCTGTGTCCCCAAGTTGCCGCTATATAAATAACATATTAACATACTCTGATAATCTTGTATTGTTTATAGTACAGCGCTGTGTCACCCAGTGGCGCTAATAAACATATACATAATACTGTAGTAATCTTTATTGTTGTAAGTACCGCAGCGTGTTCCCAAGTGGTGCTATCATAAATAAACATAGACTACATATGGTATAATCGTATTGTTATATTGTACGCCGCTGTGTACCCAAGTGGCGTATATAAAATACATATACAACATACGTATAATCTGTGTAGTGTTTACATGTACAGCACTGCGTCCCCAAAGTGGCGCATATAAATAACTAGTGATACATCAACTGTATAATCTGTTTGTTATAATGAACAGTGCGTGGTCCAAGTTGCGCTCTATACATAAACGTTATGAACATTACTACTGATAATCTGTATGTATATACTACAGCGTTTGTGTCCCCAAGTGTGCGCTATAGTAAATAAACTATACATACATACTGTAAATCTGTATTGTTATATGTACAGCGCTGTCCCCAAAGTGGCGCTATATAATAACCATATTACAAATACTGTATAATCTTGTATTGTAAATGTAACAGCGCTGGGGTTGTCATCAAGTGGCGCTATCATAGAAACATATAGCCTACATTACTGTATATCTGTATTGTCTAGAATGACAGTGCTTTGTGTCCCCAGTGGCGCTATCTAAATAAACATAACATACATACTGTATAATCTGTATTGTAATCATGTTACAGCCTGTGTCCCCAAGTGGCGCTATATAGATACATAATGATACAACATACTGTATATCGTATGGTATAATGTACAGCCGCTGTGGTGTTCCCCAAGTCGGCGCGTAAATAAAAAACATATACCATAATACGTTAATCTGTATGTTATAATGTGACAGCGCTGTGTCCCAAGTGGCGCTATATAAACATAGACATACAGTATCGTATAATCGGTGGTAGATAATGTACAGCGCTACTTCCCTAAGTGTCGCATATAAATAAAACAATAATACATACTGTAAATCTGTAATTGTTATAATTACACTGCGTGTCCTCAAGTGGCGCTATATAAACATATACATTACAGACTGTATAATCTGTATTTTATAATGTACAGCGCTGGGTACCAGGGGCGCTTAATAAATAAAATCATTACATACATACTGTATACTGTATTGTATATTGTACAGCGCTGTGTACCAAGTGGCGCTATATTAAAATACATATACATACATACTGATAATCGGATTGTATATATGAACAGCGCTGTGTACCCAAAGTGCGCTATATAAATAAACATATACATTGACATACTGATAATCTGTTATTTTATAATGTACAGCGCTGGTACCCAATTGGCCGCTATATAAACATTATACATACCAGACGATAATCTGTATGTATAAGGCGAGCGCTGCGTCCCCATAGTGGCGGCGTATTATAAATAAACGATACATCATACTGGATAATCTGTATTGTTATAATGTACAGTGCTGTGTCCCCAAGTTGGCGCTATATAAATAAACGATACATACATTACTGTATTAATCTGTATTGTTATAAGTACAGCGCTGTGTCCCCAGTCGCATATAATAAAACATATAAGTACATACGTATAATCTGTATTGTTTAATGTACAGCGCTGTGTCCAAGTGGTGCTATATTAAATAAACTATTAATACATACTGTATAATCGTATTGTGATAAGTACAGCGCTGTGTCCTCAAGTGGCGCTATCTAAAATATACATACATACTGTATAATCTGTTATTGTTATAAGTCAGTGCTGGGTCCCCAAGTGGACGATATATAAAATAAACCATATACATACATACTGTTATCGTATGTTATAATGTACAGCGCTGTGTACCCAAGTGGAGCTATATAAATAAAACTGGAGACATAACATTTACGGATAATCGTATGTAATATATGTACAGTGTGTGACCCAAGTGGCGGATAAAATAAAACATAACATACTACTGTATAATTGTATGTTAAATGTACAGCGCTGTTACCCAAGTGCGCTATTATAAATAAACATATAAATACATACGTCTACTCTGTATGTTTAGAATGTTTACAGTGCTGTGTACCCACGGGCGCTATAGAAATAAAAATATTAAGACATACTGTATAATCTTGTATTGTTATATGTACCGCGTGCGTCCCCAGTGGCGCTATAGAAAATAAAACATATACATTACAATGTATAATCTGTATGTTATAATGTACAGCCTGCGTCCCCAAGTGGCGATATTATAAAATAAACATATACATACATACGTATACATTGATTGTTTTAATGTACGCGCTGTTTGTCCCCAAGTGGGCGCTATAGAAATAAAAATATACATACATATGTATAATCTGGATTGTTATAATGTACAGCGCGCGTCCCCAAGTGGCGCTATTAAATAACACATAGACATAATACTGTTATAATCTGTATTGTTATAATGTACAGCGCTGCGTCCCCAAGTGGCGCTATATAAATAAAACATATACCTACCTTTACTGTATAATCTGTATGTGATAATGTACGGCGCTGCGTACCCAAGTGGCGCTATATGTAAATTAACATACTACAACAGTTACGTATAATCAAAGGTATTGTTATAATGTACAGCGCGGTTGTACCAAGTGGCGCGTATAAAATAAACATATACATACATTCTTATAATCTGTGTGTTCTAATTCCAGAGCTGTGTCCCCAAGTGGCGATGATAAAAAACATATTAATACTATACTGTATAATCTGTATTGTTATAATGTACAGCGCTGGTACCCAGTGGCGCTATTTAATAAGACACGTACATACATACTGTATAATCTGTATGGTTTAATGGACAGCGCGGTGTCCCCAAAGGTCGCTATATAAATAAACATATATATAAGTCATAGATTTACTTTAAAAATAAATACTTATGCGTTTTAAACCCTATTGGCATGGGGGAAAGAAAAAGAGGATTCAGTTTTTGGCTGGGCCATGGAACTTGCAAATCTAATAGCGGGAGGTTAATGAAAGTTGGCCAAGGTCACTGCGCTGTCAGGGACAAAGCTCTTGTTATGTTTCCCACAAGCAGGAGGTGGTAAGACTTTAGTGTTTGGCCTGGTGGGGGTTAGGGTTGGGGTTCTTGTTTGTTTTCAAGTACAATGATCGTAAACAAGCTAAAGGGTACTGAAAAAGTTTTGACTTTGCTTCCCAGGACATGTAAAGATCGGGGGATGAACTGAAGGTGATTCTGCTGGGTAATAAGAGCTGGTAAAGCACCCATTCACAATAGGACTGTCTGCTGGGATTAGGGGATTCACAGCAGCACTGTAAAATTTGGATATAACTGATTAGTAAGCGAATTTAAAGAAGGGGGGGGAATGGCCCATACGAGTCGAAACATTCCTTAACAGGGGAACGCCCCTAAGTAAACATTAAAGGCAACACTCGTCTAGACTCATTCCTAGTACATGTGGGACTCGTAAATGATTTTCGCAGTGCATGGCGCACCGTACAGTACTCTCCTCTTTATTGTACAGTGTATCTTCCTTCCTTCCTTTCCAGTGACATGTGGGAGAGGTTACAGTGTATCTTTTCCTTCCTTTCCTGTGCATGTGGGACGATGTTCAGTGTATCTTTCATTCCCTTCCTTTCCATGTACATGTGGGACTGAGGTTACAGTGTATCTTTCCTTCCCTTCCTTCCATGTACATGTGGGACTGAGGTTACAGTGTATCTTTTTCCCTTCTTCATGTACATGTGGGATGGGTTACAGTGATCTTCCTTCCCTTCCTTTCCATGTACATGTGGGACTGAGGTTACAGTGTATCTTTCCTTCCCTTCCTTTCATGTACATGTGGGACTGAGGTTACAGTGTATCTTTCCTTCCCTCCTTCCATGTACATGTGGGACTGAGGTTACATGTATCTTTCCTTCCTCTTCCCCATGTACATGTGGGACTGAGTTACAGTGTATCTCTTCCCTTCCTTTCCATGTACATGTGGAACTGAGGTTACAGTGTATACTTTCCTTCTCCTTCCTTTCATGTACATGTGGGACTGAGGTACATGATCTTTTTCCCTTCCTCCATGTACATGTGGGACTGAGGTTACATGGTATCTTTCCTCCCTTCCTTCCATGTACATGTGGGACTGAGGTTACAGTGTATCTTTCCTTCCCTTCCTTTCCATGTACCTGTGGGACTGAGGTTACAAGTGTATCTTCCTTCCCTTCCTTTCCATTTACATGTGGGACTGAGGTTACAGTGTTCTTTCCTTCCCTCCTTCCATGTACAGTGGGACTGAGGTTACAGGATCTTTCCTTCCCTTCCTTTCCATGTACAGTGGGACTGAGGTTACAGATGTATCTTTCTTCCCTTCCTTCCATGTACATGTGGGACTGAGTTACAATGTACTTTCCTTCCCTTCCTTTCCATGTACATGTGGGACTGAGGTTACAGTGTACTTTCCTTCCCTTCCTTTCCATGTACATGTGGGACTGAGGTTACAGTGTATCTTTCCTTCCCTTCCTTTCCATGTGCATGTGGACTGGGTTACAGTGTATCTTTCCTCCCTTCCTTCCATGTACATGTGGGACTGAGGTTACAGTGTATCTTTCCTCCCTTCCTTTCCCATGTAATGGGGGACTGAGGTTACAGTGTATCTTTCCTTCCTTCCTTTCCATGTACATGTGGGACTGAGGTTACGTGTATCTTTCCTTCCCTTCCTTTTCCTGTACATGTGGGGAATGATGTTACAGTGTATCTTTCCTTCCCTTCCTTTCCATGTACATGGGGGAGGAGGTTACAGTGTATCTTCCTTCCCTCCTTTCCATGTACATGTGGGACTGAGGTTACAGTGTATCTTTCCTTCCCTTCCTTCCATGTACATGTGGGGACTGAGGTTACAGTGTATCTTTCCTTCCCTTCCTTTCCATGTACATGTGGGACTGAGGTTACAGTGTATTTTCCTCCCTTCCTTTCCATGTACTGTGGGACTGAGGTTACAGTGTATCTTTCCTCCTTCCCTTCCTTTCCATGTACATGTGGGACTGAGGTTAAAGTGTATACTTTCCTTCCCTTCCTTTCCATGTACATGGGACTGAGTTACGTGTATCTTTCCTTCCCTTCTTTCCATGTACAGTGGGACTGAGGGTTACAATGTATCTTTCCTCCCTTCCTTTCCATGTACATGTGGGACTGAGGTTACAGTGTATCTTTCTCCCTTCCTTTCCATGTACATGTGGGACTGAGGTTACAGTGATCTTTCCTCCCTTCCTTTCCATGTACATGTGGGACTAGGTTCAGTTCAGTGTATCTTTCCTTCCCTTCCTTTCATGTACATGTGGGACTGAGGTTACAGTGTATCTTTCCTTCCCTTCCTTTCCATTGTACATGTGGGACTGAGGTTACAGTATCTTCCTTCCTTCCTTCCATGTGACATGTGGGACTGAGTTACAGTGTATCTTTCCTTCCCTTCCTTTCCATGTCATGGGGACTGAGGTTACAGTGTATCTTTCCTTCCTTCTTCCCATGTACATGTGGGACTGGGTTACAATGTATCTTTCCTTCCCTTCCTTTCCATGTACATGTGGGACTGAGGTTACAGTGTATCTTCCTTCCTTCCATGTACAGTGTGGGACTGAGGCAGTGTATCTTTCCTTCCCTTCTTTCCATGTAACATGTGGGACTGAGGTTACAAGTGTATCTTTCCTTCCCTTCCTTTCCATGTACATGTGGGACTGAGGTTACAGTGTATCTTTCTTCCCTTCCTTCCATGTACATGTGGGACTGAGGTACATGATCTTTCCTTCCCTTCCTTTCCATGTACATGTGGACTGAGGTTACAGTGTATCTTTCCTTCCCTTCCTCCATGTACATGTGGGACTGAGGTTACATGTATCTTTCCTTCCTTCCTTTCCATGTACATGTGGGACTGAGGTTACAGTGTATCTTCTTCCTTCCTTTCCATGTACATGTGGGACTGAGGTTACAGTGTATCTTTTCCTTCCCTTTCCTCCTTAAATGTGGGACTGAGGTTACAGTGTATCTTTCCTTCCCTTCTTTCCATGTACATGTGGGACTGAGGTTACAGTGTATTTTTCCTTCCCTTCCTTCCATGTACATGTGGGACTGAGGTTACAGTGTATCTTCTTCCTTCCTTCTCCATGTACATGTGGGACTGAGGTTACATGTATCTTTCCTTCCTTCTTTTCCATGTACATGTGGGACTGAGGTTACAGTGTATCTTCCTTCCCTTCCTTTCCATGTACATGTGGGACTGAGGTTACAATGTATCTTTCCTTCCCTTCCTTTCCATGTACATGTGGGACTGAGGTTACAGTGTATCTTTCCTTCCCTTCCTTCCATGTACATGTGGGACTGAGGTTACAATGTATCTTTCCTTCCCTTCCTTTCCATGTACATGTGGGACTGAGGTTACAGTGTATCTTTCCTTCCCTTCCTTTCCATGTACAGTGGACTGAGGTTACAGTGTATCTTTCCTTCTCTTCCTTTCCATGTACACGTGGGACTGAGGTTACAGTGTATCTTTCCTTCCCTTCCTTCCCATGTACATGTGGGACTGAGGTTACAATGTATCTTTCCTTCCCTTCCTTTCCATGTACATGTGGGACTGAGGTTACAGTGTATTTTCCTTCCCTGCTTTCAGTCGTGGGACGAGGTTACAGTGTATCTTTCCTTCCCATGTACATGTGGGACTGAGGTTACAGTGTATCTTTCCTTCCCTTCCTTTCCATGTACATGTGGGACTGAGGTTACAATGTATCTTCCTTCCCTTCCTTTCCATGTACATGTGGGACTGAGGTTACAGTGTATCTTTCCTTCCTTCCTTCCATGACATGTGGGACTGAGGTTACAGTGTATCTTTCCTTCCCTTCCTTTTCCATGTACATGTGGGACTGAGGTTACAGTGTATCTTTCCTTCCCTTCCTTCCATGTACATGTGGGACTGAGGTTACAGTGTATCTTTCCTTCCCTTCCTTTCCATGTACATGTGGGACTGAGGTTACAGTGTATCTTTCCTTCCTTCCTTTCCATGTACATGTGGGACTGAGGTTACAGTGTATCTTTCCTTCCCTTCTTTCCATGTACATGTGGGACTGAGGTTACAGTGTATCTTTCCTTCCCTTCCTTTCCATGTACATGTGGGACTGAGAGTTACAATGTATCTTTCCTTCCCTTCCTTTCCATGTACATGTGGGACTGAGCGTTTTATTGTTACAGTGATCTTTCCTCCCTTCCTTTCCATGTACATGTGGGACTGAGGTTACAGTGTATCTTTCCTTCCCTTCCTTTCCATGTACATGTGGGACTGAGGTTACAATGTATCTTTCCTTCCTTCCTTTCCATGTACATGTGGGACGAGGTTACAATGTATCTTTCCTTCCCTTCCTTTCCATGTACAGTGGGACTGAGGTTACAATGTATCTTTCCTTCCCTTCTTTCCATGTACATGTGGGACTGAGGTTACAAGGTAGTCTTTCCTTCCCTTCTTTCCATGTACATGTGGGACTGAGGTTACAGATGTATCTTTCCTTCTTTCCATGTACATGTGGACTGAGGTTACAGTATCTTCCTTCCCTTCCTTTCCATGTATGTGGGACTGAGGTTACATGTATCTTTCCCCCTTCCTTTCCATGTACATGTGGGACTGAGGTTACAGTGTATCTTTCCTTCCCTTCCTTTCCATGTACATGTGGGACTGAGGTTACAGTGTATCTTCCTTCCCTTCCTTTCCATGTACATGTGGGACTGAGGTTACGTGTATCTTTCCTTCCCTTCCTTTCCATGTACATGGGGACTGAGGTTACAGTGTATCTTTCCTTCCCTTCCTTCCATGTACATGTGGGACGAGGTTACAGGTATCTTTCCTTCCCTTCCTTTCCATGTACATGTGGGACTGAGGTTACATGTATCTTTCTTCCTTCTTTCCATGTACATGTGGAGAGGTACAGTATCTTTCTTCCCTTCCTTCCATGTACATGTGGGACTGAGGGTTACATGTATCTTTCTTCCCTTCCTTTCCATGTACATGTGGGACTGAGGTTACATGTATCTTTCCTTCCTTCCTTCCATGTACATGTGGGACTGAGGTTACAGTGTATCTTCTTCCTTCCTTTCCATGTACATGTGGGACTGAGGTTACAGTGTATCTTTCCTTCCCTTCCTTCCCATGTAATGTGGGACTGAGGTTACAGTGTATCTTTCCTTCCCTTCCTTTCCATGTACATGTGGGACTGAGGTTACATGTATCTTTCCTTCCTTCCTTTCCATGACATGTGGCTGAGGTACAATGTATCTTCCTTCCCTTCCTTTTCCATGTACATGTGGGACTGAGGTTACAGTGTATCTTTCCTTCCCTTCCTTCCATGTACATGTGGGACTGAGGTTACAGTGATCTTTCCTTCCCTTCCTTTCCATGTACATGTGGGTACTTGACGTTAACCGTGATCTTCCTTCCCTTCCTTTCCAGTACATGTGGGACTGAGGTTACAGTGTATCTCCTTCCCTTCCTTTCATGTCATGTGGATGAGGTACAGTGTATCTTCCTTCCCTCCTTGTACTGCATGTGTGGGACTGAGGTTACAGTGTATCTTTCCTTCCCTTCCTTCCATGTACATGTGGGACTGAGGTTCAATGTCTTTCTTCCCTTCCTTTCCATGTACATGTGGGACTGAGGTTACAGTGTATCTTTCCTTCCCATGTACCATGTGGGACTGAGGTTACAGTGTATCTTTCCTTCCCTTCCTTTCCATGTACATGTGGGACTGAGGTTACAAGTTCTTTCCTTCCCCCTTTCCAGTGTATGTGGGACTGAGGTACAAGTGTATCTTTCCTTCCCTTCCTTTCCATGTACATGGGGACTGAGGTTACAGTGTATCTTTCCTCCCTTCCTTTCCATGTACATTGTGGGACTGAGGTTAAGTGTATCTTCCTCCCTTCCTTTCCATGTACATGGGGACTGAGGTTACAGTGTATCTTTCCTTCCCTTCTTTCCATGACATGTGGGAATGAGGGTACAGGGTCTCTTCCTACCCTTCCTTTCCATGTACATGTGGGATGAGGTTACAGTGTATCTTTCCTTCCCTTCCTTTCATGCATGTGGGACTGAGGTTACAGTGTATCTTTCCTTCCCTTCGTCCATGTGCATGTGGGACTGAGGTTCAGTGTATTTTCTTCCCTTCTTTCCATGTCATGTGGGCAACTGAGGTTACAGTGTATCTTCTTCCCTTCTTTCCATGTACATGTGGGACTGAGGTTCAAGTGTATCTTTCCTTCCCTTCCTTTCCATGTACAGTGGGACTGAGGTTACAGTGTATCTTTCTCTCCATGTACATGTGGGACTGAGGTTACAGTGTATCTTTCTTCCCTTCTTCCAGTACATGGGGACTGAGGGACAAGTATCTTTCTTCCCTTCCTTCCATGTACATGTGGGGACTGAGCGTTACCAGTGTATCTTTCCTTCCCTTCCTTCCATGTACATGTGGACTGAGGTTACAATGTATCTTTCCTTCCCTTCCTTCCCATGTACATGTGGGACTGAGGTTCCAGTGTACTTTCCTTCCCTTCCTTCCATGTACATGTGGACTGAGGTTACAGTGATCTTTCCTCCCTTCCTTTCCATGTACATGTGGGACTGAGGTTACAGTGTATCTTTCCTTCCCTTCCTTCCATGTACATGGGGACTGAGGTTACAGTGTATCATTTCCTTCCCTTCCTTCCCATGTACATGTGGGACTGAGGTTACAGTGTATCTTTTCCCTCTTTCCATGTGCATGTGGGATCTGAGGTTACACTGTATCTTTCTTCCTTCCTTTCCAGTGTACATGTGGGATCTGAGGTTACATGTATCTTCCTTCCCTTCCTTTCATGTACATGTGGGGACTGAGGTTACAGGATCTTTCCTTCCCTTCTTTCCATGTACATGTGGGACTGAGGTAAACTGTATCTTTCCTCCCTTCCTTTCCATGTACATGTGGGACTGAGGTTAAGTGTATTTCCTTCCCGTCCTTTCCATGTAACATGTGGGATTGAGGTTACAGTGTATCTTCTTCCCCTTCCTTTCCATGTACATGGGGACTGAGGTTACAATGTATCTTTCTCCCTTCTTTCCATGTACATGTGGGACTGAGGTTACAGTGTATCTTTCCTTCCTTCCTTTCCATGTACATGGGGACGAGGTTACAGTGAATCTTTCTTCCTTCCTTTCCATGTACATGTGGGACTGAGGTTTACAGTGTATCTTTCCTTACCTCCTTTCCTGTACACGTGGGACTGAGGTTACAATGTATCTTTCTTCCCTTCCTTTCCATGTACCGTGGGACTGAGGTTACACATGTGATCTTTCCTTCCCTTCTTTCCATGTACATGGGACTGAGGTTACAAGTGTATCTTCCTTTCCCTTCCTTTCCCATGTACATGTTGGACTGAGGTTCCTGTATCTTCCTTCCCTACCTTCATGTACATGTGGGACTGAGGTTACAATGTATCTTTCCTTCCCTTCCTTTCCATGTACATGTGGGACTGAGGTTACAATGTATCTTCCTTCCTTCCTTTCCATGTACAGTGTGGACTGAGGTTACGTGTATCTTTCCTTCCCTTCCTTTTCCATGTACATGTGGGACTGAGGTTACAGTGATCTTTCCTTCCCTCCTTTCCATGTAATGTGGGACTGAGGGTTTACAAGTGTATCTTTCCTTCCCTTCCTTCCATGTACATGTGGGACTGAGGTTACAGTGTATCTTTCCTCCTTCCTTTCCATGTACATTGGGACTGAGGTTACAATGTATCTTTCCTTCCCTTCCTTTCCATGTACATGTGGGACTGAGGTTACAGTGTATCTTTCCTTCCTTCCTTTCCATGTACATGTGGGACTGAGGTTACAGTGTATCTTTCCTTCCCTTCCTTTCCATGTACATGTGGGACTTAGGTTACAATGTATCTTTCCTTCCTTCCTTTCCATTACATGTGGGACGGTTACATGTATCTTTCCTTCCCTTCCTTTCCATGTACATGTGGGACTGAGGTTACAGTGTATCTTTCCTTCCCTTGCTTTCCATGTACATGTGGGACTGAGGTTACAATGTATCTTTCCTTCCCTTCCTTTCAATGTACATGTGGGACTGAGGTTACAGTGTATACTTTCCTTCCCTTCCTTCCATGTACATGTGGGACTGAGGTTACAATGTATCTTTCCTTCCCTTCCTTTCCATGTACATGGGGACTGAGGTTCATGTATCTTTCCTTTCCTTCCCATGTACATGTGGACTGAGGTACCGTGTATCTTTCCTCCCTCCTTTCCATGTACATGTGGACGAGGTTACAGTGTATTCTTCCTCCCTTCCTTTCCATGTACATGTGGGACTGAGGTTACAGTGTATCTTTCCTTCCCTTCCTTTCATGTCATGTGGACTGAGGTTACATGTATCTTTCCTTCCCTTCTTTCCATGTACATGGGGATGGAGGTTACAGTGTATCTTCCTTCCCTTCCTTCCCATGTACATGTGGGGCAGTGTGGTTACAGTGTATCTTTCCTTCCCTTCCTTTCCATGTACATGTGGGACTGAGGTACAGGTATTTCCTTCCCTTCCTTCCATGTACATTGGGACTGAGGTTACAGTGTATCTTTCCTTCCCTTCCTTTCCAGTTACATGTGGGAACTGAGGTTACATGTATCTTTCCTTCCCTTCTTTCCATGTACATGGGGACTGAGGTTACATGTGATCTTTCTCCCTTCCTTTCCATGTACATGTGGGACTGAGGGTACAGATTTTCCTTCCTCCTTTCCATGTACAGTGGGACTGAGGTTACAGTTGTATCTTTCCTTCCCTCCTTCCATGTACATGTGGGATGAGGTTACAATGTATCTTTCCTCCCTTCCTTTCCATGACATGTGGGACTGAGGTTACAGTATCTTTTCCTTCCTTCCTGTTAGACATGGGGACTGAGGTTACAGGGTATATTCCTTCCCTTCCTTTCCATGTACATGTGGGACTGAGGTTCAGTGTATCTTTCCTTCCCTTCCTTCCATGTACATGTGGGACTGAGGTTACAGTGTATCTTTCCTCCCTTCCTTTCCATGTACAGTGGGACTGAGGTTACAGTGTATCTTTCCTTCCCTTCCTTTCCCATGTCATGTGGAGAGGTTACAGTGTATATTTTCCTTCCTTTCCATGTCATGTGGGACTGAGGTTAAAGTGTATCTTTCCTTCCCTTCCTCCCAGTACATGTGGGACTGAGGTTCAATGTATCTTCCTTCCCTTCCTTTCATGTACATGTGGGACTGAGGTTACAGTGTTATCTTTCCTTCCCATGTACATGTGGGACTGAGGTTACAGGTTATCTTTCTCCCTCCTTTCCATGTACATGTGGGACTGAGGTTACATGTATTCTTCCTTCCCTTCCTTCCATGTACATGTGGGACGAGGTTACAGTGTATCTTTCCTTCCCTTCCTTTCCATGTACATGTGGGAATGAGGTTACAGTGTATCTTCCTTCCCTTCCCTCCATGTACATGTGGGACTGAGGTAGTGTCAGTGATCTTTCCTTCCTCCTTCCATGTACATGTGGGACGGGTTACAGTTGTATCTTTCCTTCCCTCCTCCATGTACATGTGGGACTGAGGTTACAGTGTATCTTCCTTCCCTTCCTTTCCATGTACATGTGGGACTGAGGTTACAGTGATCTTTCCTTCCCTTCCTTTCCATGTACAAGTGGGACTGAGGTTCTACAGTGTATCTTTCCTTCCTTCCTTTCCATGTACATGTGGGACTGAGGTTACAGTGTATCTTTCCTTCCCTTCCTTCCATGTACAGTGGGAGGACTGAGGGTACATGTATCTTTCCTTCCCTTCCTTTCATGTACAGTGGGACTGAGGTTACAGTGATCTTTCCCTTTTCCCATGTACATGTGGGACTGAGGTTACAGTGTATCTTTCCTTCCCTCCTTTCCATGTACAGTGGGACTGAGGTTACATGTATCTTTCCTTCCCTCCTTTCCAGTATTGGGGACTGAGGTTACAGTGTATCTTCCTTCCCTTCCTTTCCATGTACATGTGGGACTGAGGTTACAGTGTTCTTTTCCCCTTCCTTCCATGTATGTGGGACTGAGGTTACAGTGTATTTCCTTCCTTCCTTTCCATGTACATGTGGGACTGGGTTACAGTGTATCTTCCTTCCCCTTTCCATGTACATGTGGGACGAGGTTACAGTGTATCTTTCTTCCCTCCTTTCACATGTACATGTGGGACTGAGGTTACAATGTATCTTCCTTCCCTTCCTTTCCAGTACATGTGGGACTGAGGTTACAGTGTATCTTCCTTCCCTTCCTTCCATGTACATGTGGGACTGAGGTTACAATGTATCTTCCTCCCTTCCTTTCCATGTACATGTGGGATGAGGTTACAGTGTATTCTTTCCTTCCCTTCCTTTCCATACATGTGGGACTGAGGTTACAGTGTATTTCCTTCCCTTCCTTTCCATGTACATGTGGGACTGAGGTTACAGTGTATCTTTCCTTCCCTTCTTCCATGTAATGGGGGACTGAGGTTACAGTGTATCTTTCCTTCCCTTCCTTCTCCATGTCATGTGGACTGAGGTTACAGTGTATCTTCCTTCCTTCCTTTCCATGTCGATGTGGGAATGAGGTTACAGTGTATCTTTCCTTCCCTTCCTTTCCATGTACATGTGGGACTGAGGTTACATGTATCTTTCCTTCCCTTCCTTTCCATGTACATGGGGGGACTGAGGTTTACAGTGTACTTCCTTCCCAGTGTACATGTGGGACTGAGGTTACAGTGTATCTTTCCTTCCCTTCCTTTCCATGTAATGTGGGACTGAGGTTACAATGTATCTTTCCTTCCTTCCTTTCCATGTACATGTGGGACTGAGGTTTACAGTGTATCTTTCCTTCCTCCTTTCCATGTAATGTGGGACTGAGGTTACAGTGTATCTTTCTCCTCCCTTCCTTTCCATGTACATGTGGGATGAGGTTACAGTGTATCTTTCCTTCCCTTCCGTTCCATGTACATGTGGGACTGGGTTACAGTGTATCTTTCCTTCCCTTCCTTTCCATGTACATGTGGGACTGAGGTTACAGTGTATCTTTTCCTTCCCTTCTTTCCATGTACATGTGGGACTGAGGTGGTTACAGTGTATCTTTCCTTCCCTTCCTTCCATGTACATGTGGGACTGAGGTTACAGTGATCTTTCCTTCCCTTCCTTCCATGTACATGTGGGACTGAGGTTACAATGTATCTTTCCTTCCTTCCTTTCCATGTACATGTGGGACTGAGGGTTACAGTGTATCTTTCTTCCTTCCTTTCCATGTACAGGTGGGGATGAGGTTACAGTGTATCTTCCTTCCCTTTTTCCATGTACGTGGGGACTGAGGTTACAGTGTATCTTTCTTCCCTTCCTTCATGTACATGTGGGACTGAGGTTAACAGGTATCTTTCCTTCCCTTCCTCCATGTACAGTGGGACTGAGGTTACAATGTATCTTCCTTCCTCCTTTCCATGTACATGTGGGACTGAGGTCAGTGTATCTTTCCTCTCCTTCATGTACATGTGGGACTGAGGTTACAGTGTATTTCCTTCCCTTCCTTTCCATGTACATGTGGGACTGAGGTACAGTGTATCTTTCCTTCCCTTCTTTCACCTGTAACATGTGGGACTGAGGGTTACAGTGTATCTTTCCTTCCCTCTTCCATGTACATGTGGGACTGAGGTTACAGTGTATCTTCTCCCTTCCTTTCCATGTACATGTGGGACTGAGGTTACAGTGTATCCTTCCTTCCCGTCCTCCCATGTACATGTGGGGACTGAGGTTACAGTGTATCTTTCCTTCCTCCTTCCATGACATGTGGGTGAGGTTACAGTGATCTTCCTTCCCTTCTTCCATGTACATGTGGGACTGAGGTTACAATGTATCTTTCCTTCCTTCCTTTCCATGTACATGTGGGATGAGGGTACAAGGTATATCTTCCTTCCTTCCTTTCCATGTACATGTGGGACTGAGGTTACAGTGTATCTTTTCCCTTTCCTTTCCAGTACATGTGGGACTGAGGTTACAGTGTATCTTCCTTCCCCCTTCCATGTACTGTGGGACTGAGGTTTACAGTTGTATCTTTCCTTCCCTTCCTCCATGTACATGTGGGACTGAGGTTACAATGTATCTTTCCTTCCCTCCTTTCCATGTACATGTGGGACTGAGGTAAAATGTACTTTCCTTCCTCTTCCTTTTCATGTAAAGTGGGACTGAGGTTACCCAGTGTATCTTCCTTCCTCCTTTCCAGTACATGTGGACATGAGGGTTACAGTGTATCTTTCCTTCCCTTCCTTTCAGTACATGTGGGGGACGACGGGTTACAGGTATCTTTCCTCCCGTCCGTTCCAGTACATGTGGACTGAGTTTACACTGTATTTCCTTCCATTCTTTCATGTACAGCTGTGGACTGGTTACAGTGTCATCTTTCCTTCCTTCCTTTCCATGTACATGTCGGGAACTGAGGTTACACTGTATCTTCCTTCCCTTCCTCCATGTACAGTGTGGGGACTGAGGGTTACAGGTACTGTTCCTTTCTTCCCTTCCTTTCCATGTACATGCTGGGACTGAGGTTACATTGTATCTTTCCTTCCATGTCACGTGGGAACTGAGGTTACAAGTGTATCTTTCTCCCTTCCTTTCCATGTACGGTGGGACGAGGTTACAATGTAGCTTTCCTTCCCTTCTTTCCATGTACTGTGGGACTGAGGTTAACAGTGATATTTCTTCCCTTTTCCATGTACATGGGGACTGAGGTTACAATGTATCTTTCCTTCCCTTCCTTCCATGTACATGTGGGATGAGGTACAGTGTATCTTTCCTTCCTTCCTTTCCATGTACATGTGGGACTGAGGTTACCATGTATCTTTCCTTCCTTCTCTTCCATTGTCATGTGGGACTGAGGTTACAGTGTATCTTTCTCCCTTCCTTTCCATGTACATTGGGGACGAGGTTACAGTGATCTTTCCTTCCCTTCTTTCCTGTACATTTTTTTGGGGGACTGAGGTACATGACTTTCCTTCCCTTCCTTTCCCATGTACATGTGGGACTGAGGTTACAGTGTATCTTTCCTTCCCTTCCTTTCCATGGAACATCGTGGGATGAGGTTACAAGTGCTATCTTCCTTCCCTTCCTTTCCATGTACATGTGGGCTGAGGTTACATGTATCTTTCCTTCCCTTCCTTTCCATGTACATGTGGGGACTGAGGTTACAGGTATCTTCCTTCCCTTCCTTTCCATGTACATGTGGGACATGAGGTTACAGTGTACTTTCCTTCCCTTCCTTTCCATGTCTGACATGTGGGATGAGGGTAACAGGTATACTGTCTCTTCCTCCTTTTTCCAATGCATTGTGGGATGAGGTTACATTGTATCTTTCCTTCCCTTCTGCCATGTACAGGTGGGACTGAGGTTACATGTATCTTTCCTTCCCTTCCTTTCCATGTACATGTGGGACTGAGGGTTAACAGTGTATCTTCCTTCCCTTGCCTTTCCATTGTACACCGTGGGGAAGAGGTTACAGTGTTTATCTTTCATTCCCTCCTTCCATGTACATGTGGGACTGAGGTTACAGTGTATCTAGTACCTTCCCTTCCTTCCTGTAATGTGGCTAGTTCAGTATCTTCTCCTTCTTTCCATGTACTGTGGGACTGCGGTTTACACGTTACTTTCCTTCCCTTCCTTTCCTATGTACATGTGGGGATGCGGTACGTTACTTTCACTTCCCTTCCTTCCTGTCCCATGTGGGACTGAGGGTTACAGATGTATCTTCTTCCCCTCCTTTCCATGTACATGTGGGACTCCGAGGTACAACTGTATACTTCCTTCCCTTCCTTTTACCCTGTACGGTGGACTCGGGTACAGGGATCTGTCCATGTACATGTGGGACTGAGGTTACAATGTATCTTTCCTTCCCTTCCTTTTCATGTACATGTGGGACTGAGGTTACAGTGTATCTTTCCTTCCCTTCCTTTCCATGTACATGTGGGACTGAGGTTACAGTGTATCTTTCCTTCCCTTCCTTTCCTATCATGAAACATTCCACCCCACACCCTTTTTAAGAGACTTCACTTATGTCAGTCGGAAATGCAATGTGATCTCCACTCAGAGAAGATTGTGATCTCGACAGGTCGTTTGGAATCATTGGCGAGAAATGTAAAAAGTCAATGTTATTCTATAAGAATGAATCAGCACGATAAAAATGGGATAATCCCACCATGTGAGAGACTGTCACTTTAACTGGAAGAGTAAACCAAATGCAGAATTTATAGGGGGAGTCAAAGATTGCCCCATTCTGATTAGTCATTTCCACTTTACCCACACACTCTTCAGCCCACAACACAAGTTGGTTTCCCAGTAAACGGCTGGTGTTCTCAGTGTTGTATTCATGGGATTTCACTGCCATGGGAATGGCCTTGACCAATATTGCCATTTATTACCTAAATATAATAATATTTATTATTATCTAAAGGAAATCACTTAATGTTCTTAAAGGATAAGCTGGAAACTGATATTAATATTACTTTTGTAATTACTTCTGGGGCTGTAACATGCTTTAAATTCCTACAACTCCTTACAATGCTTTACTACTATAAAATAGTGCACAGAGATTGAAATAGTGCACACACAGGTTAAAATCATGTCCATAGAGTAAAGTGTGTGCACACATGTTGAAATAGTGCACACACAGGTTAAAATAGTGCATACGTTATAAAAGTGTGTATACACTTTTGTCATTACTTGTGGGGCATTTAAAAAAGTCCTACAACTCCCTACAATGCTATACTACAGATAAAATTGAAATAGTGCACACACACAGAGTAAAATAGTGTACTCACTGGTTGAAATAGAGTATACTGGTTAAAATAAACCACACAAAAAATAGTGCTTGCAGGATAAACGTGTGTACACACGTTAACACAGTGCACATACAGTTTAAAATAGCGTGTAAATGATAAAAGTGTGTATGCAGGTTGAAATAGTGCTCATACAGGTTAAAATAGTGCATACAGAATAAAAGTGTGTACACACAGGTTGAAATAGTGCACATATAGGTTGAAATAGCAGAGGATAAAAGTGTGTTCACACAAGTTAAAATACTGCAAACATAAGTTAAAATAGTGCATATACGGATTAAAATAGTGTGTACATGATACAAAATGTGTACACACAGGTTGAAATAGTGCACACACAGGGTAAAATAGTGTACTCACTGGTTGAAATAGTGTACACACGTGTTAAAATATTGCATACAGGTAAAAATAAACCACATGCAAGTTAAAATAGTGCACACAGGATAAAAGTGTGTACACACAGGTTGAAATAGTGCACACACAGGTTAAAATGCGTATACGTGATAAAAGTGTGTACACACTTGTCATTACTTCTGGGGCATTAACATGCTTTAAATTCCTACAATGCTATACTATAGATAAAATAAAACAGTGCACATACAGGTTAAAATGGTGCGCACACAAGTTAAAATAGTGCGTACAGGATACAAATGTGTACACATAGGTTGAAATAGTGCACACACAGATTAAAATAGTGCTCACAGACTAAAAGTGTGTGCACACAGGTTGAAAGTGCACAGACATGTTAAAATACTGCACATACAGGTTAAAATAGTGCACACAAGTTGAAATAGTGCACATACAGGTTGAAATGGCACACATAATAAAAGTGTACACACAGGTTAAAATACTGCACATAAAAATTTAAATAGTGCAAACACAAGTTAAAAATAAGTGCATAAGCGATGCAAGTGTGTACACACAGGGTGAAGACGATTCCGATATTTGGTTCATCTGTTCAGATCCACAGTGTGAACTGATCACAAAAACCCCCCAGTGCGAAAATCAATGAATTAAAGGACAAGTTAGTTGTGTGGAAGATGCAATGAAAATATAAAGACCAGGGATGTCCAAACCTTGGCACTCCATTTCGACTGAAGGGTGGTGGTGTATTGTTGGACCCATCCCATTAGATTATGTGTATATGATTCTATATATATTTATGGGATCACCCAACATTAACTAGCAGGTGAATGGAGCCCACACCAGCTGAAACACAGATCTCAACCAAAGGTAGCAAAATCCTTTATGTTGGCAATGACCTTATCCAGGGCTAAAGGTCCATGGCTGATGTCCTAACAGGCCTGATCTAGCACTGCCAAATCCCAGCGTTCTAGAAGGTAACAGAACACATAACCGTGAAGACCATAAAGTTAGCTCAGAACTTTACCGGATACCCACCAACTGACTAATCTGTCTGCACTACCCAATTCACAGGGAGATTCCATCAAAAACGTATCCCAGGGCCTGTGAGTCAGGGAACATCCACAGGCTGATTTATGGCTGGTTACATCTTGTAACAATCTACACCATGAATAGTGAGTGTGTGAGAGGGGCTGATGGTATTTTAGCCATTTCACCGTGAATGACTCAGTGTTGTGACTCATTGGACGTCGTCCTTTGACTCAGCTGATACAGAAAATGTATCTCCAAGGATCAGAAGGAGTCTACAGGGTAATGTAGTTAACGGTAAGTTCCTCTAGCACCGGATGGACCTTTGCTCACACTGCACATTAAATTACAATTGGTTAGACAAGGAAATGCGTATGGAAAGTTTCCAGATTAAATATCTGTAACAGTTTGTAAATGGGCTGGAGGTTACGGCATTAAGGTGGGAATACATGGGTCAATTATTATTATAATGCATTTATATAGCGCCAACATCTTCCGTAGCGCTTTACAATTACATGTATACATTCACATCAGGCCCTGCCCCGAAGAGCTTACAATCTAAGCACATTTATTTGACACATACACCCGGAGTGCCCGGAGGAATCCCACGCAAGCACGAGGAGAACATACAAACTCCTTGCAGATGTGTCCAAGGGTGGAATCGAACTCAGGAGTAAAAGGGATCAGTGCTAACCTTGATTACATTACAGCAGGAATCTAATTGACCAAACTGCCCAGTCACGATAAGACATGTAAACTGCCCCAGAGTGGTCTATCGCCAAGTTAAAGAGGAATCAATTATAGGCCAAAGCTGACCATTGGCTGCCCAACATTACTTTATTATGTGTAAATGCTATATAATATATTTATTATATTTCTACACATTGTATTTTACCATAACACAATGTGTCCATCAGTACAGAGTCAATACTTTATAATTACCCCAAAGGTAAAGGGTAGGAAAACTGGAAATAAAAGACCTGGCCTCATCTTAATCTATAAAAAATTAGTCCAGTACTTGTTCTGCTCAGGCTCCCCCCTCTCTGACTTATCTGACTAGCTGTCATGCTCAGTAAATACTACGAGGCAGAACTAAGAGAGGGAATTTCCCATCATGCCATTCACACATACCAACAGTCTCCAAATTTTTTTCCAGTTTTGTCAATAACCATTAAGGTTACGGATTTCCATTTCCATTTCCGGCTCATATACTCATTTCACCTTTATTAAAAGGTTATTATTATTGTTGGGAGATTTGAATCCCTTTAAATACAAATGGACCCCCTTACCATGCAACCCATACAAGCTAAACCCGCACTAGCACAGAGGATGTTAATACCTGATAGAAATTTAAAGACATATTCCCCCTATTTGGAGTTTGTCCATCCTTATTAACAAAACCAACATTCATCTTATTGGAACCAATTCCAGGAGAAACTTCCTTGTTTAGCTATTGAAACTCTATAAACTGGTCTTTCTAAGGCTGAACACAGACATGTTACATAGACAATGTTACATAGACACGTTACATAGACACGTTACATAGACATGTAACGTTGTGTTGGATTCCAATATGATCTGCTAGACACATAATTAAATTTAATTATCTTCCAGTTTATGTTCTTAGAACAAGTCACAATTCTATCATCAACCTTACTGAACCCAGAGAGCTACTTGGTGTCTTTTCATTAATAAATAATGGGACTGTTTACTCTTTAAAGTCACATGGTACATTCTGCAGCCAATCATTGTTCTCCTCAACAAACCAAAAGTTTGCATTTTATTCTTGATTTTTTTTTTAATGTTGGTTTCTATCTCAGGTTAGATGCAGATGTTAAGCTGGGTACACATAGAACCAATAAAGCCCCAATACCGTTGGATCCGACTGTATCAGGGCTTTATCAGTAGTGTGTGTACCATACTTTTCCGAATGAGTGCGTTCCTGTCTGTCATCTTTCAAGATCTTTCAGGTGTGTACCCAGCTTTAAAGGGATCTAGAACTATCCATTTATACTTGGTTACATCCACATTGTTACATTGTTATTAACTAGTATACATTAGCATTGTTTTAATCTTGGAGTTGAACTAATTTGTAGGTTGGAGGCCCCTAATTGCATAAGTTCTTATATAAAACCTCCTGAATGGATAGGGTCCTGTATGAACCTTGTATAACTTAGGGGCCGATTTACCCAGAGGCGCTGGTCCAATTTATGGAGTTAAACATATTAGCATCGGATGCGCGAGTTACGCAAAAGCCGCTCGTGATTTAATACCACGTTTGCGCTAGTTTAGCTAATAGCTGGCGTTAAAATCCCGCAGTGAGTAAATCCCTTTTTGGGATTTACCCACATTCACAAACGTGATATTGAATCGCGATCAGGACGTTAGCGGCTCTGGGTAAATGAGCCTGTTAAAGTTTAATTCTATTGTCCGTCTGAAAATCTTCTAACAAAAAAACAACAGCAAGTTCTAAGATTTTTATATTTTCCTTCTTACATCCCTGATGTAAGCAAATTCTTTACTGTTTTACAGGGTATAAAACTCACACGGCTTAAGACTATATAACCCAATAAACCAATGTTTATAAAGTTAATAAAGTTTACTTTATTAACCCCAGGGTTATAACGGGTCCAGGGGAAACCGATACAAGGGCAGATTAATCCGAGAGGAGGGATTGATGGGTAGTAGGAAGAAAATCAGCGAGCAGGGTCATAAAGCAGATTTAGCAGAGGAATATAAATACAATGAAAATAGTTTAAGTTCACTGACCTGGACGTGTTGTCATTTAATATAAATGGGTGATTTATTCTTCAAACGGAACCTAGTGCTGATGGAACCAGGTCTTAGAAGTTCTTGTTTATTGGTGTAAAAACTTTAAATGGCCCGAGAAAGAATTGTCATTGATATCTGGTTATCTCTGGGATACTATACATTATTCCACCATGGTTCATGATAGAATGGCCTTGAAGTATTACTTCTACTGTACCTATCCTCTACTATGTCTGATACCAATGCATTCGAACTTACTCCTCTATGGACAGATACTATCCAAAGGAGGAAACCCAAGTGGGCATCTCAAAAAACCATAAATGGGGTTAATCTAGTCAAGAAAAGTTGTTCTTGATTAAGGTCCAGAAAGAGTTGTTTAGAAGAACAGCTAAAAAGAAGTGACCTAAGCTAATTCAAGAAATTGGGGTTGGAGGAGAATTTGGTGATGAGGAGGAATTTACAGTGGGTCCTAGAGACCTCTTTCTAAGCTGCCTACAAACTCATACCATATTCCCAGGTCACTACAGCTACCAAAATAATTGTTACAATCACCAGTGGATGCTGGGAATTTCTATACAGTTGTACCCCCTGAAAACAATGTTTGCGTAGACTTTTATTTCCATCATGTTTATGGCTCAGCACTTGCCAAAGGGTTACAGGTTACAAGTTCTTGGTTTGCAATGGTGAGGTGAGTTTTCCACTCACACCGATTGTTTAAGGCAGTGAGATAATGTTGTACGATTGTCCCCTAGCTCGATAACATACAGAGGATACATTGTGTGTGCTGGGAAAGTCTTTTGGTATCACAATATGGAAACATTAATTTCTCTTCTGTGCTCATTGTGAAACAAGGCTCTGAGCAAACGTCCAGTTGGCTTGGAATTAATTAGCAATGGTGTCAAATTAATCACATTTAAATAAAGAAGTTTAATGACATTCACGGGCAGAATATTATTCACCCTCTGCTGAACATTTATAGTCCTTCTTTGATAAATTGTCTTAGGTCATTACAAAGATCAACAATAGGAAGGTTTATTCTGTGAACTGCAAAGGACTCTGGGAATTAATGGGTTTTACGATGTAGTACAGAAAAAAAAATGGAACTGTTAAATCCCATCCCAGTTTTTGTGTCGTACATACCGTCCAAAGACGGCCCTGGAATAACGCCATCGATACGTTTCTGTTTATCTGTCAGGCCTCCAGATCACAACTATAACAGGACGTAACCAATCGAGAGGAAGCGTTAAAACACATTTAATTCAAAGATGAAATTTGCTGTTTTCACGCTCGGCTTGCCAGCCGCTTTGATTCCAAGGGAAGATAGAAGTTTGGAGAGAAATTCACATCCATCCCTAAAAATTACTTTCAATTCCAACCCCATTCAGTCGAGCATCTGGACCAAATATATTCGTGAAAGGAGACCCAGAATATTATTCCTTATGATATTGCACTTGGCAGTTAAGACAAACAGAACGCATTGAATTACTGGACTCAGAGACATAAAACGAAAGTAAACGTCAATTATGAAGATGAAGAGAGTGTTCATAAAAACGTGGCTTTCTCTTCATCACTGAGAGATACATTGTATCTGCAAAGAGTCATTTTGTGTGGAATTTCCGTTACACAAATTATATATATTTATCTTCTGGCGGATACTTCCATTATCCTGTACGATAAACATCCGTTAGAGTTCAGAAAAGATCCAAAAGCAACAATGTAGCCATGTACCTTTCGTGCTTCAGATGATTCCATCATTTTATGTTTTACCTTTATCGGTTACGATGGGCGAGTTGGAATTATAATTATTGTTTGGGAAAATAACGGTGATTAATAATGGGCTGAAGGATTTATCAAATGAGATTTTAACCAGTTTGTCTAGGTTTCTAAAAGCTCTTAGCCCCAGGGAATGTCCCCTATTACATTCAATCAAAATTCAATCCCCTCAGGGGACTTTACATTACCCTAAGCCCCACCCCCGAGCAGCCCAGCACCCTAATTATCATCATTTTTAAGGGAAACCCAATTTGGATGTACCATCAAAATATTTCACGCAAGCCCTGAAACCGACTTTAATGGCAGGTAAGTATTAACTATAGTTACCTTTGGCTTAGGTGTCCAGTCTAAAAAAAAGGTTCCTTAGAGAGAACTTTGTCAAATGCACAAAATACACAATATTATATCCAACCATATTGATCAATATTATTACCATAAAGTTTCTTCAAGGAGCATTTACGACAAATGTATACTTTACTAGGTTATCCTGGAGACTCCCAAACAAATATCACACCTATTATTGTCATGTGGGGCTTTCTGGACAGCTAGAGGACCCAGAGATGGTCAGAGGTCAGAGGTCATAGAATCTGAACACTGACAGGTGTAAAAACAACTTTAAGTTCTTTGTAAATGAAATGCAAACAAGAGCTTCGCCCCCAGGACATGCTGGAAAGAGCCTCTTATATCTAAATTCCAGTGATTGACAGTTGTGACACCATGTCAAGGGCCTGATAGCTCGGGTGCTTTTTATAGCACTTTACAAAGCAGCAACCGGTTAAGGAATCTGTGGGTTGACGCCGCGGAGCATCCTGCAAACAGAATAATGAATAGAGAAGGCGCGAGGAGTCAGAGCTAAGAGGGAAGTATGGGGCAAGTTTCAACACCTCTAAGCTTTGCAGGATTTTAGGAGAATCACATCTGTCAACGAAGGCAAAAACCTTTCATCTTCTACCTTTATCCTTACACAGATCTACCCATTCAACGAGGGGGCCGCAGAGATTTAAATTAAGAACAGTCTACGGTCCAGTTTACAGTTCAGTTTAAATGCCCCAATAAAAGACTAGACCATGTCCAGAAGAAGATTCCACAACTTCTCTATTACAAAATGTTCCTCTGAAATTCTACCCTTTGGGATTAACCCAAATAAACTGAAACTAGTCCTTCTTCTTCATTTTCTTCCAGTGGGACTCCCCTACATCATTCACTATACCCAATGGTCAGTGGAACTCTCATACATCATTCACTATACCCAATGGTCAGTGTGACTCCCCTACATCATTCACTATACCCAATGGTCAGTGGGACTTCCCTACATCATTCCTATACCCAATGGTCAGTGGAACTCCCCTAACATCATTCACTATAGCCCAATGGTCAGTGTAACTCCATACGATCATTCGCCTATACCCACTGGTAGTGGGACTCCCCTACATCATTCACATACCTATGGTCAGTGGGACTTCCCCTAGACATCATTCACTATACCCAATGGTCAGTGGGACTCTCCCCTACATCATTCCTCTATACCCAATGGTCATTGGACTCCCATACATCTTCAAATAAACCCAATGGTCTTGGTACTTCCCTACATCATTCCTATACCCAATGGTCAGTGGGACTCCCCTACATCAGGTCACTATAGCCAATGGTCAGTGTAACTCTCAAAATACGTCTTCATTATACCCAATGGTCAGTGGGACTTCCCTACAATCATTCCTTATAACCCAATGGTCAGTGGAACTCCCATAACTTCAATCTTTATACCCCAATGGTCAGAGTAACTCTCATAATTCTTAGTTATTCTCAATGTTCAGTGGAATTCACTAGAGAACTCCACTATATAATTTACATAACTCAACCCATCGTCAATGGGACTCCCCTACATCATTCACTATAACCCAAAGGTCAGTGTGCTCTCATTCTCTTCCATACCAGTCAAGTGTCAACTCTCATTCATCATTTACTATACGCAATGCGTCGGTACTTCCCCTACATATTTCACTATAACCCAATGGTCAGTGTGACTCCCCTCACATCACATTTCGCTATACCAATGGCAATGGGACACATACATCATTCACTATAACCCAATGGTCAGTGGGACTCCCATACTCATTCACTATACCCAATGGTCAGTGGGACTCCCATACCCATCATTCACTATACCCCAATGGTCCAGTGGGACTTCCCATACATCATTCACTATACGGGGGGAACGCCAATTGGGTACACCTTGTACTCCCCCCTACATCCATTCACATACCACCCAGGTGGGTCAGTGGGACGTGAACCCACAAAACAAAAAAATCTCCCTATATCCACATCGGCTAGGGGACTCACAACATCATTCACTTACCCAATGGTCAGTGGGACTTCTATACACACAAACATCTGATCTCTTCTATACCCAATGTATCGTGCACATAAATCGGTACTGCGTGCTCCCCTACCCATCACTCTCATTACTCCAGGGTGAATCCACTAAAAAGGCGAGTGGGATGAAGCACCAAACCATACTGCCAAGGAGAGGAGATTCCTACCACACTATACAAGATCACTATACACACACCAAATGGTCATGTCTCCACTCATCCAAGGCCGGGGACCTACACATACAACCAATAGTCTCAGTCGACAGTGTCACTATACCCCACATATCAGTGCGTTACTCATCCCAATAATAGGTCATGGACTCCCCATCAGCATACCATTCACATATTCTAACCAGTGGTCAGACAGACTCAACACTACACTCCCATTCGGGGACTATAAAAAAACCCAATGGTCAGTGGGACTCCCCTACTATCATAACAGGGTCAGGGGACTCACCTACAACGTAACAAAAGCGTACAGTACCACAACATTGCACGATAGGTCATGGGATCAAATAGCCAAAACTACGGGCATCATCACTAACCCAATGGTCAGTGGGACCCTACATCACACTATACCCATGGTCAGTGGGACTCCCCACACATTCACTAACCCAAGCAGTCGGGACTCCCACATCATTCACTATACCCAATGGTCGTGGGACTCCCCTAATCATACTCACTATCCCAATGGTCAGTGGACTCCCCTACATATCACTATACCCAATGGTCAGTGGGACTCCCCTACATCATTCACTATACCCATGGTCAGTGGGACTCCCCTACATCATTCACTATACCCAATGGTCAGTGGGACTCCCCTACTCATTCACTATACCCAATGGCAGGGGACTCCCCTACATCATTCACTATACCCAATGGTCAGTGGGACTCCCCTACATCATTCACTATACCCAATGGTCAGTGGGACTCCCCTACATCATTCACTATACCCAATGTCATGGACTCCCTACATCATTCACTATACCAATGGTCAGTGGGACTCCCCTACATCATTCACTATACCCAATGGTCAGTGGGACTCCCCTACATCATCACTATACCAATGGTCAGTGGGACTCCCCACATCATCATATACCCATGGTCAGTGGCCCCCTACATCATCACTATACCCAAGGTCAGTGGGACTCCCCTACATCATTCACTATACCCAATGGTCAGTGGGACTCCCCTACATCATTCACTATACCCAATGGTCATGTGAACTCCCCTACATCATTCACTATACCCAATGGTCAGTGGGACTCCCCTACATCATTCACTATACCCAATGGTCAGTGGGACTCCCCTACATCATTCACTATACCCAATGGTCATGGGACTCCCCTACATCATTCACTATACCCAATGGTCAGTGGGACTCCCCTACATCATTCACTATACCCAATGGTCAGTGGACTCCCCTACATCATTCACTATACCCAATGGTCGTGGGACTCCCCTACATCATTCACTATACCCATGGTCAGTGGGCCTCCCCTACATCATTCACTATACCCAATGGTCAGTGGGACTCCCCTACATCATTCACTATACCCATGTTCAGTGGGACTCCCCTACATCATTCACTATACCCAATGGTCAGTGGGACTCCCCTACATCATTCACTATACCCAATGGTCAGTGGGACTCCCCTACATCATTCACTATACCCAATGGTCAGTGGGACTCCCCTACATCATTCACTATCCCAATGGTCAGTGGACTCCCCTACATCATTCACTATACCCAATGGTCAGTGGGACTCCCATACATTATTCACTATACCCAATGGTCAGTGGGACTCCCCTACATCATTCACTAACCCAATGGTCAGTGGGACTCCCCTACATCATTCACTATACCCAATGGTTAGAGGGAGCGTTACAGTGTGTGAATGTTACAGACGTCATGAAGCTTTTACAGTTGTGAATGTTACAGACGTGTCGTGACAGAGCGTTACATGTGGTGAAGTTCCAGACGGTCAGTGACATACGTTACAGTGTGTAATGTTCCAACGGTCAGTGACAGAGCTTACAGTATGTGATGTTACAGACGATCAGTGACAGACATTACGTGTGTGATGTTACAGACCATGACAGAGCTTACAGTGTGTGAATGTTACAGAGGTCGTGACAGACGTTACAGTGTGTGAATGTTACAGACATCAGTGACAGAGCGTTACAGTGTGTGAATGTTACAGTACGTCAGTGACAGACGTTACAGTGTGAATGTTACAGACATCATGACAGCGTTTAGTGTGATGTTACAGACGATCAGTGACAGAGTGTTACAGTGTGTGAAGTTACAGACGATCAGTGACAGAGCGGTTACAGTGTGTGAATGTTACAGACAATCAGTGACAGAGGCGTTAGTGTGTGAATGTTACAGACGATCAGTCGACGCGCTTTACAGTGTGTGAATGTTACAGACAGTCAGTGACAAGCAGTTTACAGTGTGAGAATGTTTCAGACGCTCATGACAGCGTTACAGTGTGTGAATGTTACAGACGTCAGTGACAGAACGTTACAGTGTGTGAATGTTACAGACAATCAGTGACAGAGCGTTACAGTGTGTGTGAATTACAAGACGTCATGACAGAGCGTTACAGTGGGTGAATGTTACAGATGCTCAGTGACAGAGCTTACAGTGTGTGAATGTTCAACAGGACGAGTCGTGACAGAGCGTTACAGTGTGTGAATGTTACAGACAGTCAGTGACAGAGCGTACAGTGTGGAATGTTACAGACGTATCAGTGACAGAGCGTTACAGTGTGTGAATGTTACAGACGAGTGTACAGTGACCAGAGCGTACGTTACAGGTGTGAATGTACTGACGGTCAGTGACAGAGCGTTACAGTGGTTGTGAAGTTACAGACGGTCAGTGACAGAGCGTTACAGTGTGTGAATTTACAGTACGGTCAGTGACAGAGCGTTACAGTGTTTGTTGAATGTTAACCGTGACGAATTCAGCAGTGACAGAGCGTTACAGTGTAGTTTTGCGGTCATGACAGGAATGTTGTACAACGATCAGTGACAGAGCGTTACAGTGTGTGAATGTTACAGACGTCAGTGACAGAGCGTACTAGTGTGTGAATGTTACAGACGTCGGTGAGAGCGTTACAGTTGTGAATGTTACAGACGGTCGTGACAGAGCGTACAGGTGTGGAATTGGTTTACAGACGATCAGTGACAGAGTGTTACAGTGTGTGAATGTTACAGAGTGTCAGTGACAGAGCGTTACAGTGTGTGAATGTTACAGGATCAGTGACAGAGCATTACAGTGTGTGAATGTTAAACAGACGATCAGTGACAGAGCGTTACAGTGTGTGAATGTACAGACGGTCAGTGACAGAGCGTTACAGTGTGTGAATGTTACAGACGTCAGTGACAGAGCGTTACAGTATGTGAATGTTACAGACGGTCAGGTCAGTGACAGAGCGTTACAGTGTGTGAATGTTACAGACGATCAGTGACAGAGTGTTACAGTGTGTGATGTTACAGATGGTCAGTAAGCAGAGAGTTACAGTGTGTGAATGTTACAGATGATCAGTGACAGAGCGTTACAGTGTGTGAATGTTACAGACGGTCAGTGACAGAGCATTACAGTGTGTGAATGTTACAGACGGTCGAAGTGACAGAGCATTACAGTGTGTGAATGTTACAGACGGTCTGACAGACGTTACAGTGTGTGAATGTTACAGACGGTCCAGTGACAGAGCGTTACAGTGTGTGAATGTACAGACGGTCATAACAGAGCGTTACAGTGTGTGAATGTTACAGACGGTCAGTGACAGACATTACAGTTGTGAATTTACAGACGGTCAGTGACAGACGTTACAGTGTGTGAATGTTACAGACGGTCAGTGACGAGCTTTACAGTGTGTGAATGTTAAGACAATCAGTGAGAGCGTTACAGTGTGTGAATGTTACAACGGTCAGAGACAGAGCGTTACATGTGTGAATGTTACAGACGATCAGTGACAGAGCGTTACAGTGTGTGAATGTTCAGAAGACGGTCAGTGACAGAGCGTTACAGTGTGTGAATGTTACAGACGGTCAGTGACAGAGCGTTACAGTGTGTGAATGTTACAGACGATCAGTGACAGAGCGTTACAGTGTGTGAATGTTACAGACGATCAGTGACAGAGCGTTACAGTGTGTGAATGTTACAGACGGTCAGTGACAGAGTGTTACAGTATGTGATGTTACAGACGGTCAGTGACAAGCGTTACAGTGTGTGAATGTTACCGACGGTCAGTGACACTTACAGTGTGTGAATGTTACAGATGGTCAGTGACGAGCGTTACAGTGTGTGAATGTTACAGACGATCAGTGAAAGAGCGTTACAGTGTGGTGGAATGTTACAGACGGTCAGTGACATGAGCGTTACAGTGTGTGAATGTTAACAGACGATCTTGACAGAGCGTTACAGTGTGTGAATGTTACAACTATCAGTGACAGAGCGTTACAGTGTGTGAATGTTACAGACGGTCAGTGACAGAGCGTTACAGTATGTGAATGTTACAGACGGTCAGTGACAGAGCGTTACAGTGTGTGAATGTTACAGACGGTCAGTAACAGAACTTTACAGTGTGTGAATGTTACAGATGGTCAGTGACTGAGCGTTACAGTGTGTGAATGTTACAGACGATCAGTGAAAGAGCGTTACAGTGTGTGAATGTTACAGACGGTCAGTGACAGAGCGATACAGTGTGTGAATGTTACAGACGATCAGTGAAAGAGCGTTACAGTGTGTGAATGTTGCAGACGGTCAGCGACAGAGCATTACAGTGTGTGAATGTTCCAGCGGTCAGTGACAGAGCGTTACAGTGTGTGAATGTTACAGATGGCAGTGACGAGCGTTACAGTGTGTGAATGTTACAGACGGTCAGTGACAGACGTTACGTGTGTGATGTTACAGACGTCAGTGACAGAGCGTTACAGTGTGTGAATGTTACAGACGGTCAGTGACAGAAGCGTTAACGTGTGTTAATTGTTCGAGGTCAGTGACAGAGCGTACAGTTTGTGAATGTTACAGACTATGTGACAGAGCGTTACAGTGTGTGAATGTTACAACGGTCAGTGACAGAGCGTTACAGTGTGTGGAATGTTACAGACGGTCAGTGACAGAGCGTTACAGTGTGTGAATGTTACAGACGGTCATGACAGACGTTACACGTGTGTGATGTTACAGACGATCAGTGGACAGAGCGTTCAGTGTGTGAATGTCAGACGGTCGTGAGTGACAGAGCGTTACAGTGTGTGAAGTGTTACAGACGGTCAGTGACAAAGCGTTACAGTGTGTGAATGTTAACCGAGTCATTGACAGAGCGTTACAGTGTTTGAAGTTTGTGATAGATTATTCATTAGCATTATACACTGTTGATATTACTGGCCTCATATGAGATAATAAAGTCCCTGCTATGTGCAGTTATTGGTTAGTAGCTGATTGGTAACTTTCATTCATTCAGAAGCTCCCAGGCACCTAAACATTCCAAAACAGAAATGAAATGACAGCAGGTGTATTAATGTATGTATGTATGTATGTATGTATGTATGTATGTATGTATGTATGTATGTATTAATGTATGTATGCATGTATGTATGTATGTATGTATGTATGTATGTATTAATGTATGTATGTATGTATGTATGTTGTATGTATTTGTATGTAAGAATGTGCAAGGTAAACCACTGTAGTCGCTATTACAACCTCCCTGTATAAACTTATTTGGACTATTTACAGACGCACTTTAGTTAGTCTATAATAAAAACAAAGACTTTGAGTGTTACTGTCTGGTCTTTAAGATCCCCATAAAGACAAATGAAGAGGTTGTGTGTGAGGTAAAATATTAGATTGTAGCTCTTCGGGACAGTGTCAGATGTGACTAGATTGAATAACTGTAAAGTGCCATAGTGAGTTTCTTGAATGAATTGTTGAATGTGTTTGAAGTGTATAAACCATAAAAGTGCAGAGGGAGTCAGGCAGTGACTGCAGAGACAGCACTCGCCAGGTGTTAAATTCACAGATATTGCAGATTGTGCTAGGACCAGTTCCACTATCCAATTCCCCTTATCTCCAGGACCCCCCAGTCCCTAATGGGTCACAACCTTTAACTTAACGAGACACATTAAACAAAGGTTTACAGACATAAACAATCCCATTGTATGGGGTCTAATGGGAACAGCCAAACTCCTTGTAACCAAGGAAGGGTTTGTACACCAATAAGCTATACCCTCATACTGTCCTCTCTAAGGGAAACACTATGGCAGCTCCCACCCGTATGTATAAATATAAATATACAGAGAAGGAATGTTCTGTACAACATAAGCTATACCCTCATACGTCCTCGTCTAAGGGAAACACTATGGCAGCTCCCACCCTATGTAAATATAAATATATAGAGAAGGAATGTTCTGTACTACAATAAGCTATACCCTCATACTGTACTGTCTAAGGGAAACAATATGGCAGCTCACCCATAGTATAAATATAAATATACAGAGAAGGAATGTTCTGTACATACATAATCTAACCCTCATACTGTACTGTCTAAGGGAAACATATGGCAGCTCCCACCCATACGTATAAATATAATATACAGAGAAGGAATGTTCTCTACACACAGTAACTATACCCTCATACTGTACTGTCTAAGGGAAACATATGGCAGCTCCCACCCGTATGTATAAATAATAAAATACAGAGAAGGAATGTCTGTACACACAATAAGCTATACCCTCATACTGTCCTCTCTAAGGGAAACAATTGGCAGCTCCACCCATATGTATATATAAATATACAGAGAAGGAATGTTCTCTACACACAGTAATCTATACCCTCATACTGTACTGTCTAAGGGAAACAATATGGCAGCTCCACCCTATGTATAATATAAATATACAAGAAGGAATGTTCTGTACACACATAAGCTATACCCTCATACTGTCCTCTCTAAGGGAAACAATATGGCAGCTCCCCCCCCATATGTATAATAAATATACAGAGAAGGAAGTTCTGTGTACATACAATAAGCTATACCCTCATACTGTCCTCTCTAAGGGAACACTATGCGCTCCCACCCATATGTATATATATAATATACAGAGAAGAATGTTCTGTACACACAGTACTCTATACCCTCCATACTGTACTGTCTAAGGAAACAATTGGCAGCTCCCACCCATATGTATAATATACAGAGAAGGAATGTTCTGTACATACAATAAGCATACTCTCATACTGTACTGTCTAAGGGAAACAATATGGCAGCTCCCACCCATGAGTATAATATACAGAGAAGGAATGTTCGTACACACAATAAGCTATACCCTCATATGTACTGTCTAAGGGAAACACTATGGCAGCTCCCACCCATATGTATATATATAAATATACAGAGAAGGAATGTTCTGTACACACAGTAATCTACACCCTCATACTGTACTGTCTAAGGGAAACAATATGGCAGCTCCCACCATATGTAAATTAAATAACAGAGAAGGAATGTTCTGTACACACATAAGCTATACCCTCATACTGTACTGTCTAAGGGAAACAATATGGCAGCTCCCACCCTATTTAATAAATATACAGAGAAGGAATGTTCCTGTACACACAATAAGCTATACCCTCATACTGTACTGTCTAAGGGAAACAATATGGCAGCTCCCACCATATGTATAATATACAGAGAAGGAATGTTCTGTACACAATAAGATATACCCTCATACTGTATTGTCTATGGGAAACAATATGGCAGCTCCCACCCATATGTATAAATATACAGAGAAGGAATGTTCTGTACATACAATAAGCTATACCCTCATACTGTATTGTCTATGGGAAACAATATGGCAGCTCCCACCCATATTTATATATATATAAATATACAGAGAAGGAATGTTCTGTACACACACTAAGTTATACCCTCATACTGTACTGTCTAAAGGAAACAGTATGGCAGCTCCCACCCATATGTATAAATATACAGAGAAGGAATGTTCTGTACACACAATAAGCTATACCCTCATACTGTACTGTCTAAGGGAACAATATGGCAGCTCCCACCCATATGTATATATAAAATAACAGAAAGGAATGTTCTGTACACACAATAAGCTATACCCTCATACTGTACTGTCTAAGGAAACATATGCAGCTCCCACCCATATGTATAAATATACAGAGAAGGAATGTTCTGTACATACAATAGCTATACCCTCATACTATACTGTCTAAGGGACAATATAGCAGCTCCCACACATATGTATAATATAAATATACAAGAAGGAATGTTCTGTACACACAATAACTATACCCTTAACTGTACTGTCTAAGGGAAACAATATGCAGCTCCCACCCATATGTAAAATATACAGAACGGAATGTTCTGTACACACAATAAGCTATACCCTCATACTGTACTGTCTAAGGGAAACAATATGGCAGCTCCCACCCATATGTATAAATATACAGAAAGGAATGTTCTGTACATACATAAGCTATACCCTCATACTGTATTGTCTATGGGAAACAATATGGCAGCTCCCACCCATATTTATATATATATAAATATACAGAGAAGGAATGTTCTGTACACACAATAAGTTATACCCTCATACTGTACTGTCTAAAGGAAACAGTATGGCAGCTCCCACCCATATGTATAAATATACAGAGAAGGAATATTCTGTACATACAATAAGCTATACCCTCATACTGTACTGTCTAAGGGAAACAATATGGCAGCTCCCACCAATATGTATATATATAAACATCAGAGAAGGAATGTTCTGTACACACAATAAGCTATACCCTCATACTGTACTGTCTAAGGGAAACAATATGCAGCTCCCACCCATATGTATAAATATACAGAGACGGAATGTTCTGTACACACAATAAGCTATACCCTCATACTGTACTGTCTAAGGGAAACATATATGGCAGCTCCACCCATATGTTATAAATATACAAGAAGGAATGTTCTGTACACACAATAAGCTATACCTTATACTGTATTGTCTAAGGAAACAATATGCAGCTCCCACCCAATGTATAAATATACAGACGGATGTTCTGTACACACAATAAGCTATACCCTCATACTGTACTGACTAAGGGAACATAATTGGCAGTCCCCACCCATATGTATAAAATATACAGAGAAGGAATGTTCTGACATACCATAAGTTACCCACCTACTGTACTGTCAGGAAACAATATGGCAGCCCCAGCCAATGTAAATATAAATATACAGAGGAGAAATGTTCTGTACACACATTAAGCTATACCCTCATACTGTACTGTCTAAGGAAACAATATGGCAGCTCCCACCCATATGTATAAATATACAGAAGGAATGTTCTGTACCACAATAAGCTATACCCTCATACTGTCTGTCTAAGGGAAACAATATGCGCGCTCCCACCCATATGTATAAATTATAATATACAGAGAAGGAATGTTCTGTACACAATAAGCTATACCCTCATACTGTACGGTCTAAGGAAACAATATGGCAGCTCCCACCCATATGTATAAATATACAGAGAAGGAATGTTCTGTACACACAGTAAATCTATACCCTCATACTGTACTGTCTAAGGGAAACAATATGGCAGCTCCCACCATATGTACAAATATACTGAGACGAATGTTCTGTACATACATAAGCATACCCTCATACTGTACTGTCTAAGGGAACAATATGGCAGCTCCACCCATATGTATAAATATAGAGAAGGAATGTTCTGTACATACAATAAGCTATACCCTCATACTGTACTGTCTAAGGGAAACAATATGGCAGCCTCCCAGCCATATTATAAATAATATACAAGAAGGAATGTTCTGTACACACAATAAGCTATACCCTCATACTGTACTGTCTAAGGGAAACAATATGGCAGCTCCCACTCATATAATAAATATACAGAGAAGGAATGTTCTGTACACAATAAGCTATCCCCATACTGACTGTCTAGGGAACAATATGCAGCTCCCACTCATATAAAATATACAGAGAAGGAACGTCTGTACACACAATAAGCTATACCCCATACTGTCTTCTCAATATGACATACACGGTCAATATTCAGATTTTCGGTCTTTCGAATCCAATCAAAAACCCGATTGAATACTCCAACCTTGCACCGGCTTGAAAACTACAGATTTCGGTTCTGGTAGATGGGGTTGATGGAAATTTTTCATCTTGCCGGTCAGGTTTTTAACGATAGGGCAACGATATCGCCGATCGATCTATCAAAATCGGAAAAGTGTCTTTGATAATCCAATTGAATTGATCGGAATATCAATGCCGTGTATGCCTACCTTAAGGGAATTGATATGGCAGCTCCATACACTGAAATAACATATTTACTTTAGTGCCTGGATTCATTAGTAGGGTAAGTAGGCAATCTGATTCAGTTCCATTATAGACAACATGTTTATTTGTTGATGTAAAACCACAATCCCACCCCCTAAAGGAAATACTTCTGTCCAAAACAGCAAACAGAGATCATTTCCGACACCCGCAGATAAAGAGGGACAGAAATCTCTCAAACCTGTGAAGAACTGTTTAGAAAACAAAGTGATTAAAGGGCAGTTCACAGCAGATCTTTCTACAGGGAGGATTCTACCTTTGGAATGTTCTAGACAACATAAAATACCTGGAGGAAATCAAAGGTCTCTCCTTCGTCTCCACCTCTATGAGGGCTGGAGATGACCTCGTGCGGTCATCAAAGACCCCAATATATCCACATTTACCCCATAGAGATGGGATTGACCGAAAATGCCCAATAGCGATTGAAGTATCATGGTGAATTCATTGGTCAGCCTTAAACTACCTCTGTACGCTCTCGACATTTCGAGCATTTCGAAAATCCTAATAGATCTCTTGAAACACGATGTTTCATTTTTCCGATTGACCACACGATAATTCGAACGGTTTATAGAAAAAAACGAAGATCGGGCAGGTGGAAAATTTTCCATTAACCTCATATTCTGCCCCTATTTCTCCGCAGGTTTCAAGCTTAAATCTGCAGGAAGAATGATGATAAGAAGATAACGTAAAATCTTCTCTACAATCCGACTTTACAGTTTTTTAGGAAAATCCATTTAATTCCCTTTAAATTACAAATGGCCATTTTATATTACAAGGAGAATCTACAGACGTGGGATAAAGAGAGGCTGTATCTGTTCATTTTTCTATTCATTTAGGTGACATTGGTACCCAACACTGAGAAATTTGTGAAACTATCTCCCAGGTTGTTCTATGATCTAATAACCATGAGTTAAAGGGGAATATAAATAAGAGGGAAGATTAAAGTGAGATTGGACCTGGTTATGAGCTATGGTACATAGAGTCCAGTAGCTGAGGCTTCATTGTTGTAACATTAGTCATATTGGTAATTCAAAGTCATGAAAGTATAAACCCTAATGAATAAACAGTTATTGTTCATGATAAACCACCAGGATTTCATCATGAATCAGTCTCAGAGGGAACGCCTTCCAGCTACCCCAGCGCTGGAAGATTTTAGGGAATTTTGAAATCTCCAGGACACTCAGGTAAAATGTAGGATTGTGCATGTCTTTGAAGCTTATTGCAAAAAAGAGAATCATTGTAAAGAGTGATACATTGTAAAGAATGATCATTGTATAGAATGATACATTCTAAAGAGTGATACATTCTAAAGAGCGATACATTGTAGTGATACATTCTAAAGAGCGTACTGTAGTGATACCTTGTAAGCTAGGTACACCACCTAGCGATTTTTCCTCCTGACCGACCGTTCGATACTTTCGAACGGTCGGCCAGGAGAAAGACTGTCGGTCGCGGCAAAAGCAGCCGCGTCCGATAGTCACCGCGACGAGGTTTCCACCCTTTCCGGTCATCCTTCGTCCGATAGGACGAACGGTCGATCGGACATGGGCACAGGCGATTCGATAATTTCGGTCCGATCGCATACACTGAACTCGGTCGATCGGACCGAAATATCTAATCGTGTGTACCCAGCTTAAACAGTGATATATTGTAGTGTACATTGTAAAGAGTGATATATTGTAGTGATACATTGTAAATAGTGATATTTTAGAGTGATACATTCTAAAAAGTGATACATTGTAGAGTGATACATTTTAAATAATGATCCATTTTACATGACATCCTATCACTTTTTTAAGCCGACACACTGACAAGCCAATCAGCTAAGCCAGGCAGTTTATCTAGGCCATTGTTTCTATTTTTGCAGATTCCCTCATGTCCGTGGTGTGCTTCAGGGTTGAAAAAGGCTGAGTTTATTCCAATTCAAAAAGGGTAGTCGTTCACAGCCGGGTAATTACAGGCCTGTAAGTTTAACTTCAGGTGGTGGGGAAGATCCTGGAAAGTTTTGATATTCTGGAGTATGTTTATGTAAGGACTGACCTATATATAAATATACAGAGAAGGAATGTTCTGTACATACAATAAGCTATACACTCATACTGTACTGTCTAAGGGAAACAATATGCAGCTCCCACCCATATGTATAAATATACAGAGAAGGAATGTTCTGTACATACAATAAGATATACCCTCATACTGTACTGTCTAAGGGAAACAGTCTAAGGGAAACAATATGGGCAGCGTCCCACCCATATGTATAAAATAAAACATACAGAGAAGGAATGTTCTGTACATACAATAAGCTATCCCTCATACTGTACTGTCTAAGGGAACACTATGGCAGCTCCCATCCATATGTATAAATATACAGAGAAGGAATGTTCTGTACACACAATAAGCTATACCCTCATACTGTACTGTCTAAGGGACAAAAAAATGGCACTCCCTTCCATATGATAATATAAATATACAGATAAGGAATGTGCTGTACACACATAAGCTATACCCCATACTGTACTGTCTACGGGAAACAATATGGCAGCTCCACCCATATGTATAAATATAAATATACAGAGAAGGATGTTCTGTACACACATAAGTCTATACCTCATACGTATGTCTACGGGAAAACATATGGCAGCTCCCACCCATAGTATAAATATAAATATACAGAGAAGGGATGTTCTGTACACACAATAAGCTATACCCTCATACTGTACTGTCTAAGGGAAAATCTATGGCAGCTCCCACCTATATGTATAAAAATAAATATACAGAGAAGGGATGTTCTGTACACACAATAAGCTTTACCCTCATACTGTACTGTCTAAGGGAAACAATATGGCAGCTCCAACTTATGTATAAATAAATATACAGAGAAGGAATGTTCTGTACATACAATAAAGCTATACCCTCATACGTACTGTCTAAGGGAAACAAATGGCAGCTCCATCCATAGTATAATATAAAATACAGAGAAGGAATGTTCTGTACACACAATAAGCTATACCCTCATACTGTACTGTCTAAGGGAAACAATATGGCAGCTCCCACCAATGTATAATATAAATATACAGAAAGGGATGTTCTGTACACACAATAAGCTATTAACCCTCATACTGTACTGTCTAAGGAAAAACACTATGGCAGCTCCCACATATATGTATAAAAATAAATATACAGAGATGGGATGTTCTGTACACACAATAAGCTTTACCCTCATACTGTAATGTCTAAGGGAAACAAAATGCAGCTCCCCACTTATGTATAAATATACAGAGAAGGAATGTTCTGTACATACAATAAGCTAACCCTCATATTGTACTGTCTAAGGGAAACAATATGGCAGCTCCACCCACATGTATAAATATAAATATACAGAAAAGGAATGTTCTGTACACACAATAAGCTATCCCTCATACTGTACTGTCTAAGGGAAACATATGGCAGCTCCCCACCTATGTATAAAACATACAGAGATGGAAAGTTCTGTATACACAATAAGCTATACCCTCATATGTACTGTCTAAGGGAAACAATATGCAACTCCCACCCATATGTATAAATATAATTACAGAGAAGGAATGTTCTGTACACACAATAAGCTATACCCTCATATTGTACTGTCTAAGGGACACAATATGGCAACTCCAACAAAAGTATAAATAAAAAAATACAGAGAAGAATGTTCTGTACACACAATAAGCCTATACCCTCATATTGTACTGTCTAAGGGAAAACTATGGCAGCTCCCACATATGTATAATATACAGAGAAGGAATGTTCTATACACACAATAAGCTATACCCTCATATTGTACTGTCTAAGGGAAACAATATGGCAGCTCCCACCATATGATAAATATAAATATACAGAGAAGTAATGTTCTTTACACACAATAAGCTATACCCTCATTAGTGTACGTCTAAGGGAAAACATATGGCAGCTCCCAACATATGTATAAACATACAAGAGATGGAATGTTTGTACACACAATAAGCAACCCTCATCGTACTGTCTAAGGGAAACAATATGGCAGTCCACCCATATGTATAAATATACAGAGAAGAATGTCTGTACACACAATAAGCTATACCCTCATACTGTACTGTCTAAGGGAAAACACATATGGCAGCTCCCACCCATATGTATAAAATATACAGAGAAGGAATGTTCTGTACACACAATAAGCTATACCTCATATTGTACTGTCTAAGGAAACAATATGGCAACTCCTACCATATGTAAATATACAGAGAAGGAAGTTTGTACACACAATAAGCTATACCCTCATACTGTACTGTTAAGGGAAACATATGGCAGCTCCCACCCATATGTATAAATATAATATACAGAGAAGGAATGTTCTGTACACACAATTAACTAACCTCATTGTCTGCTAAGGGAAACAATATGGCAGCTCCACCATAAGTATAATATACAGAGAGAAGGAATGTTTGTACTCACAATAGACTATAGCACATTCGTACTGTCTAAGGGAAATAATATGGCAGCTCCCACCCATATTGTATAAATATACAGAGAAGGAAGTTTCTGTACACCATTATAAGCTTACCTCATAATGTACGTCTAAGGGAAACAATAGGCAGCTCCCACCCATATGTATAAATATAAATATACAGAGAAGGAATTTTTGTACACACATAATCTATATCCTCATACTGTACTGTCTAAGGGAAACACTATGGCAGCTCCTACCATAGTATTAATATACAGAGAAGGAATGTTCTGTACACACAATAAGCTATACCCTCATACTGTACTGTCTAAGGGAAACAATATGGCAGCTCCCCCATATGATAAATATAAAATACAGAGAAGCAATGTTCTGTACACACAATAATCTATATCCTCATACTGTACTGTCTAGGGAAACAATATGGCAGCTCCCACCCATATGTATAAAATAATATACAGAGAAGCAATGTTGTGTACACTCAATAATCTATTTCCTCATACTGTCTATCTAGGGAAACACTGCATGGCAGCCTACCATAGTGTATTAATATTACCATACTGTATAATCTGTATTGTTATAATGTACAGCGCTGTGTCCCCAAGTGGCGCTATATAAATAAACATATACATACATAGGAATATTAGAAGACACTGAGCAGTTCCGTATCCATTTAAATGTTCAATGCTTCTGGCTCCATTGACCATCTAGAGAAACTCACAACCACTTCCTGGTATAAATGAGTGCAGGTGTCTTTATTCATTGCAAATAAAATGAGACAGTTCCAGAGCTTGTAAAATCCTATAAAGTACATCTGTATCTGTGATGTAGTAATTAGAGATTGGATCTGGATCCAACACGGAACCCCTCGGTTCCAAAATCCGAAAGATCCATCCGAATCTGGACGGAACCTCCGTATTTTGGGGCTTTGGAAAAATTTTCGAAGATTTTCGGATCTTCAACGCAGCTTTTTTTGATAATTTTCGAAAATATCTTGAAACAATCGAAAATCCTCAACAATACGTCCGGAGACCACTTTCGAGTTTCCGATCGTATTTTCTAAAATCAAACGTTCAAGGCTATTTTCGAAAAATGATCAAAAAATAGCCCTGAACGTTCAGAAATCTTTGAAAATACGATCAGAAACTGGAAAGTGGTCTCCGATTGTATTTTCGAGGATTTTCGAACGTTTGAAGATATTTTCAAAAATTAACAAAAATAGCTCCGCACATTCAAAAATCTTTGAAAATTCGTTCCTTTTTTCGGATCTTTGGGATTTTCCCGAGATCCAAGAATCTAAAACCAGAACGAAACTATGCAGTTTCGGCCATCTCTAGTAATTAGTTTCCAACGCATTTCGCTGTTGTATTCAGCTAGGAATATCAAAATCATAGAGTAATTTAGTGTACCGTTTGACCTAAAATGCCTGATTTGGGGCTTTTTTTTTTTACATGATATTTATGGCTGTTGAATAATAACTTGATTAACGTATCAAAAAATTATTGTCTATTTCTACATCCGCATCACGTTAGTACTGTATGTTTAAAGGGTAAGCTAAATCTTGAACATGTACCTAGCAGTAGACATAATGACTTTGGCCTTTATGAATTCCAGTCTGTTTGGATGAGCGTAGAAGAGAAGTAATATCAAGGAAATGTTTTACTACGTGCGTGACTCTTTCTGAAACCATCTATAGATAAAGGGCAAGCAAAGACAGCATTGGGATAACATTAGGAGCAAAGGTCAATTCCTGAAAGCTATTTCTATATACATTGTAGATTGGAGGCTAAAATGGATTTTTTAGGGTCAGTGGTTATAACGATATAATAGTTTTAATGCCGTTTTGGAAAGCAGTAGACAAGGAAGAGAAATAATTACTAAAAAAAATCCCACTTGAATGTCACCTAAATAAAGTTTATACAATAACAAAATAAAACTGTCCTTTACAGAGAAGGAATGTTCTGTACATACAATAAGCTAGACCCTCATACTGTACTGTCTAAGGGAAACAATATGGCAGCTCCCACCCATATGTATAAATATAAATATACAGAGAAGGAATGTTCTGTACACACAATAAGCTATACCCTCATACTGTACTGTCTAAGGAAAACAATATGGCAGCTCCCACCCATATGTATAAATATACAAAGAAGGAACGTTCTGTACACACAATAAGCTATACCCTCATACTGTACTGTCTAAGGGAAGGACAATATGGCAGCTCCCACCCTATGTTAAATATAAATATACAGAGAAGGATGTTCTGTACACACAATAAGCTATACCCTCATACTGTCTCTCTAAGGGAAACAATTGGCAGCTCCCACCCATATGTATAAATATAAATATACAGAGAAGGATGTCTCTACACAAATAACTATACCCTCATACTGTACTGGTCTAAGGGAAACATATGGCAGCTCCACCCTATGTATAAAATAATATACAGAGAAGGAATGTTCTGTACCCACAATAAGCTATACCCTCATACTGTCTTCTAAGGGAAACAATATGGCAGCTCCCACCCATATGTATAAATATAAATATACAGAGAAGGAATGTTCTGTACAACAAAGCATACCCTCATACTGTCTGTCTAAGGGAAACATATGGCAGCTCCCACCCATATGTATAATTAAATTACAGAGAAGGAATGTTCTGTACACACATAACTATACCCTCATACTGTACTGTCTAAGGGAAACAATATGGCAGCTCCCACCCATATGTATAAATATACAGAGAGGAATGTTCTGTAATACATAAGCTAACCTCATACTGTACTGTCTAAGGGAAACAATATGGCAGCTCCCACCATATGTATAAATAACAGAGAAGGAATGTTCTGTACAACAATAAGCTATACCCTCATACGTGTACTGTCTAAGGGAAACAACTATGGCAGCTCCCACCCATATGTATAAATATAAATATACAGAGAAGGATGTTCTGTACACACAGTAATTAACCCTCATACTGACTGTCTAAGGAAACAATATGGCAGCTCCCCACTATGTATAAATATAAATATACAGAGAAGGAATGTTCTGTACACACAATAAGCTATACCCCATCAACTGTACTGTCTAAGGGAAACAATATGGCAGCTCCCACCCATATGTATTAAATATAGAGAAGGAATGTTTTTCTGACACACAATAAGCTATACCCTCATACTGTACTGTCAAGGGAAAAATATGGCAGCTCCCCCATATGTATAAATATACAGAGAAGGAATGTTCTGTACACCAATAAGTATACCCTCATACTGTACTGTCTAAGGGAAACAATATGGCAGCTCCCACCCATATGTATAAATATACAGAGAAGGAATGTTCTGTACAACAATAAGCTATACCCTCATACTGTATGTCTAGGGAAACATATGGCAGCTCCCACCATATTATATATATAAATATACAGAGAAGGAATGTTCTGTACACACATAAGTTATACCCTCATACTGTACTGTCTAAGGAAACATATGGCAGCTCCACCCCCCATATGTATAATATATACAGAGAAGGAATGTTCTGTACACACAATAAGCTATACCCTCATACTGTACTGTCTAAGGGAAACAATATGGCAGCTCCCACCCATATGTATATATAAAATATACAGAGAAGGAATGTTCTGTAACACAATAAGCTATACCCTCATACTGTACTGTCTAAGGGAAACAATATGCAGCTCCCACCCATATGTATAAATATACAGAGAAGGAATGTTCTGTACATACAATAAGCTATACCCTCATACTACTGTCTAAGGGAAACAATATGCAGCTCCCACCATAGTATAATATAAATAACAGAGAAGGAATGTTCTGTACACACAATAACTATACCCTACTGTACTGTCTAAGGGAAACAATATGCAGCTCCCACCCATATGTATAAATATACAGAGAGGAATGTTTGTACACACAATAAGCTATACCCATTCTGTACTGTCTAAGGGAAACAATATGGCAGCTCCCACCCATATGTTAATATACAGAGAAGGAATGTTCGTACAACAATAAGCTATACCCTCATACGTACTGTCTAGGGAAACATATGGCATCCCCCCATATTTATAATATAAATAACAGAGAAGGAATGTTCGTCACACATAAGTATACCCTCATACTGTACTGTCTAAAGAAACATATGGCAGCTCCCACCCATAGTATAATATACAGAGAAGGAATATCTGTACATACAATAAGCTATACCCTCATACTGTACTGTCTAAGGAAACAATATGGCAGCTCCCACCATATGTATAATATAAACATACAGAGAAGGAATGTTCTGTCACACAATAAGCTATACCCTCATACTGTACTGTCTAAGGGAAAAATATGCAGCTCCCACCCATATGTATAAATATACAGAGAAGGAATGTTCTGTACACACAATAAGCTATACCCCATACTGTACTTGTCAGGGAAACATTGCAGCTCCCACCCATATGTATAAATATACAGAGAAGGAATGTTCTGTACACACAATAAGCTATACCCTTATACTGTATTGTCTAAGGGAAACAATATGCAGCTCCCACCATATGTATAAAATATACAGAGAGGAATGTTCTGTACACACAATAAGCTATACCCTCATACTGTACTGCTAAGGGAAACAATAGGCAGCTCCCACCCTATGTATAAATATACAGAGAAGAAGGAATGTTCTGTACAACCATAAGTATACCATCTACTGTACTGTCTAAGGGAAACAATATGGCAGCTCCCACATATGTATAAAATAAATAACAGAGAGAATGTTCTGTACCACACATAAGCTTACCCTCATACTGTACTGTCTAAGGGAAACAATATGGCAGCTCCCACCCATATGTATAAATATACAGAGAAGGAAGTTCTGTACACACAATAAGCTATACCCTCATAGTACTGTAAGGGAAACAATATGGCAGCTCCCACCCATATGTATAAATATAAATATACAGAGAAGGAATGTTCTGTACACACAATAAGCTATACCCTCATACTGTACTGTCTAAGGAAAAATAGGCGATCCCACCCATATGTATAAATATACAGAGAAGGAATGTTCTGTACACACATAATCATAACCCTCATACTGTACTGTCTAAGGGAAACAATATGGCAGCTCCCACCCATATGTACAAATATACTGAGACGGAATGTTCTGTACATACAATAAGCTATACCCTCATACTGTACTGTCTAAGGGAAACAATATGGCAGCTCCCACCCATATGTATAAATATACAGAGAAGGAATGTTCTGTACATACAATAAGCTATACCCTCATACTGTACTGTCTAAGGGAAACAATATGGCAGCTCCCACCCATATGTATAAATATAAATATACAGAGAAGGAATGTTCTGTACACACAATAAGCTATACCCCATCAACTGTATGTCTAGGGAAACAATATGGACAGCTCCCACCCATATGTATTAAATATACAGAGAAGGAATGATGTTCTGACACACAATAAGCTATACCCTCATACTGTACGTCAAGGGAAAATATGGCAGCTCCCCCATATGTATAAATATACAGAGAAGGAATGTTCTGTACACCAATAAGTATACCCTCATACGTACTGTCTATAGGGAAACAATATGGCAGCTCCCACCCATATGTATAAATATACAGAGAAGGAATGTTCTGTACATACAATAAGCTATACCCTCATACTGTACTGTCTAGGGAAAATATGGCAGCTCCCACCCATATTTATAATATAAATATACAGAGAAGGAATGTTCTGTACACACACTAAGTCTATACCCTCATACTGTACTGTCTAAGGGAAACATATGGCAGCTCCACCCCCATATGTATAAATATAACAGAGAAGGAATGTTCTGTACACACAATAAGCTATACCCTCTACTGTACTGTCTAAGGGAAACAATATGGCAGCTCCCACCCATATGTATATATAAAATATACAGAGAAGGAATGTTCTGTACACAATAAGCTATACCCTCATACTGTACTGTCTAAGGGAAACAATATGGCAGCTCCCACCCATATGTATAAATATACAGAGAAGGAATGTTCTGTACAACAATAAGCTATACCCTCATACGTACTGTCTAAGGGAAACAATATGCAGCTCCCACCATAGTATAATATAAATAACAGAGAAGGAATGTTCTGTACACACAATAACTATACCCTTACTGTACTGTCTAAGGGAAACAATATGGGCTCCCACCCATATGTATAAATATACAGAGAGGAATGTTCTGTACACACAATAGCTATACCCATATCTGTACTGTCTAAGGGAAACAATATGGCAGCTCCCACCCATATGTATAATATACAGAGAAGGAATGTTCTGTACAACAATAAGCTATACCCTCATACTGTCTGTCTAGGGAAACAATATGGCATCCACCCCATATTATAATATAAATAACAGAGAAGGAATGTTCTGTACACATAAGTATACCCTCATACTGTACTGTCTAAGGAAACATATGGCAGCTCCCACCCATATGTATAATATACAGAGAAGGAATTTCTGTACAACAATAAGCTATACCCTCATACTGTACTGTCTAAGGAAACATATGGCAGCTCCCACCATATGTATAATATAAAATACAGAGAAGGAATGTTCTGTACACACAATAAGCTATACCCTCATACTGTACTGTCTAAGGGAAAAATATGGCAGCTCCCACCCATATGTTATAAATATACAGAGAAGGAATGTTCTGTACACACAATAAGCTATACCCCTCATACTGTACTGTGTCAGGGAAACATTGCAGCTCCCACCCATATGATAAATATACAGAGAAGGAATGTTCTGTACACACAATAAGCTATACCCTATACTGTACTGTCTAAGGGAAACAATATGAGCTCCCACCATATGTATAAATATACAGAGAGGAATGTTCTGTACACACAATAAGCTATACCCTCATACTGTACTGCTAAGGGAAACAATAGGCAGCTCCCACCCTATGTATAAATATACAGAGAAGGATGTTCTGTACTACCATAAGCTATACCACTACTGTACTGTCTAAGGGAAACAATATGGCAGCTCCCACCATATGTATAAAATAAATAACAGAGAGAATGTTCTGTACACATAAGCTTACCCTCATACTGTACTGTCTAAGGGAAACAATATGGCAGCTCCCACCCATATGTATAAATATACAGAGAAGGAATGTTCTGTACACACAATAAGCTATACCCTCATATGTACTGTAAGGGAACAATATGGCAGCTCCCACCCATATGTATAATATAAATATACAGAGAAGGATGTTCTGTACACACAATAAGCTAACCCTCATACTGTACTGTCTAAGGAAAACAATAGGCATCCCACCCATATGTATAAATATACAGAGAAGGAATGTTCTGTACACACATAAATCTATACCCTCATACTGTACTGTCTAAGGGAAACAATATGGCAGCTCCCACCCATATGTATAAAATATGGAGGAATGTTCTGTACAACAATAAGCTTAACCTCATACTGTACTGTCTAAGGGAAACAATATGGCAGCTCCCACCCATATGTATAAATAACAGAGAAGGAATGTTCTGTACAACATAAGCTATACCCTCATACTGTACTGTCTAAGGGAAACAATATGGCAGCTCCCACCATAGTATAATATAAATATACAGAGAGGAATGTTCTGTACAACAATAAGCTATACCCTCATACTGTACTGTCTAAGGGAAAATATGGCAGCTCCCACCATATAATAAATATACAGAGAAGGAATGTCTGACACACAATAAGCTATACCCTCATACTGTACTGTCTAAGGGAAACAATATGGCAGCTCCCACTCATATATATAAATATACAGAGAAGGAACGTTCTGTACACACAATAAGCTATACCCTCATACTGTACTTTCTCAATATGAGCATACACGGTCCAATATTCAGATTTTCGGTCTTTCGAAATCCAATCAGAAAAACCCGATTGAATATCTCCACCTTGCACCGGCTTGAAAACTACAGAAGTTCTGGTTCTGGTAGATGGGGTTGATGGAAATTTTTCATCTTGCCCGGTCAGGTTTTTTACGATAGGCCGAACGATATCGCCGATCGATCTATCGAAAATCTGGAAAAGTGTCTTTGATAATCCAATTGAATTGATCGGAATATCAATGCCGTGTATGCCTACCTTAAGGGAATTGATATGGCAGCTCCATACACTGAAATAACATATTTAACTTTAGTGCCTGGATTCATTAGTAGGGTAAGTAGGCAATCTGATTCAGGTTCCATTATTAGACAACATGTTTATTTTGTTGATGTAAAAACACAATCCCACCCCCTAAAGGAAATACTTCTGTCCAAAAACAAGCAAACAGAGATCAATTTCCGACACCCGCAGATAAGAGAGGGACAGAAATCTCTCAAAGCCATGTGAATGAGACTGTTTAGAAAACAAAGTGATTAAAGGGCAGTTCACAGCAGATCTTTCTACAGGGAGGATTCTACCTTTGGAATGTTCTAGACAACATAAAATAACCTGGAAGGAAATCAAAGGTCTCTCCTTCGTCTCCACCTCTATGAGGGCTGGAGATGACCTCGTGGCGGTCATCAAAGACCCCAATATATCCCACATTTACCCCATAGAGATGGGATTGACCGAAAATGCCCAATAGCGATTGAAGTATCAATGGTGAATTCATTGGTCAGCCTTAAACTACCTCTGTACGGGCTCGACATTTCGAGCAATTTCGAAAATCCTAATAGATCTCTTGAAACACGATTTTCATTTTTCCGATTGACCACACGATAATATCGAACGGTTTATAGAAAAAAACGAAGATCGGGGCAGGTGGAAAATTTTCCATTAACCTCATATTCTGCCCCTATTTCTCCGCAGGTTTCAAGCTTAAATCTGCAGGAAGAATGATGATAAGAAGATAAACGTAAAATCTTCTATACAATCCGACTTTACAGTTTATTTAGGAAAATCCATTTAACTTTCCCTTTAAATTACAAATGGCCATTTTATATTACAACAGGAGAATCTACAGACGTGGGATAAAGAGAGGCTGTATCTGTCATTTTTCTATTCAGTTAGGTGACATTTGGTACCAACACTGAGAATATTGTGAAACTATCTCCCAGGTTGTTCTATGATCTAATAAACATGATGTTAAAGGGGAATATAAATAAGAGGGAAGATTAAAGTGAGATTGGGACCTGGTTATGAGCTATGAGAACATAGAGTCCAGTAGGACTGAGGCTTCATTGTTGTAACATTAGTCATATTGGTAATTCAAAGCATGAAAGTATAAACCCTAATGAATAAACAGTTATTGTTCATGATAAACACCAGGATTTCATCATGAATCAGTCTCAGAGGGAACTGCCTGTCCAGCTACCCCAGCGCTGGAAGGATTTTAGGGAATTTTGAAATCTCCCAGGACACTCAGGTAAAATGTAGGATTGTGCATGTCTTTGAAGCTTATTGCAAAAAAAGAGAATTCATTGTAAAGAGTGATACATTGTAAAGAATGATACATTGTATAGAATGATACATTCTAAAGAGTGATACATTCTAAAGAGCGATACATTGTAGTGATACATTCTAAAGAGCGATACATTGTAGTGATACATTGTAAAGCTAGGTACACACCTAGCGATTTTTCCTCCTGACCGACCGTTCGATACTTTCGAACGGTCGGCCAGGAGAAAGGACTGTCGGTCGCGGCAAAAGCAGCCGCGTCCGATAGTCACCGCGACGAGGTTTTCCACCCTTTCCGGTCATCCTTTCGTCCGATTAGGACGAACGGTCGATCGGACATGGGCACATTCGGATTCGATAATTTCGGTCCGATCGACCGATACACTGAACTATCGGTCGATCGGACCGAAATATCTAATCGTGTGTACCCAGCTTAAACAGTGATATATTGTAGTGATACATTGTAAAGAGTGATATATTGTAGTGATACATTGTAAATAGTGATATATTGTAGAGTGATACATTCTAAAAAGTGATACATTGTAGAGTGATACATTTTAAATAATGATACATTTTTACATGACATCCTATCACATTTTTTAAGCCGACACACTGACAAGCCAATCAAGCTAAGCCCAGGCAGTTTTATCTAGGCCATTGTTTCTTATTTTTGCAGATTCCCTCATGTCCGGTGGTGTGCTTCAGGGTTGGAAAAAGGCTGATGTTATTCCAATATTCAAAAAGGGTAGTCGTTCACAGCCGGGTAATTACAGGCCTGTAAGTTTAACTTCAGTGGTGGGGAAGATCCTGGAAAGTTTGATATTCTGGAGTATGTTTATGTAAGGACTGACCTTATAGGTGATTTGGAAGTGGGTATTGTCAGCAAGGTTTCTGTGTTTGCTGACGACACAAAACTTTGTCGACCATTAAAAACTTCAGAGGATGTGCAATTGTTACAGGGGATCTAGATAGATTGTCACATTGGGCTGCTAAGTGGCAGATGAGATTCAATGTTGATAAATAGAAGGTGATGCATTTTGGACTTAAAAATCCTTGTGCTGCTTATACTATAAATGGCTCTGTGTTAAGTGAATCCCTGTTGGAAAGGGATCTTGGAGTTTTGGTGGATAACAAACTTAAAGGTAGCAAGCAGTGCCAGGCGGCAACAGCCAGAGCCAGCATGGTATTGTCTTGTATAAAGAGAGGTATGGATTCAAGGGTGGAAAATGTAATTCTCCCTCTTTACAAAGCATTGGTAAGGCCTCATTTGGAATATGCAGTGCAATTTTGGAATCCTGTGTACAAAAAGGACATCTTTGAAATGGAAAGGGTTCAGAGAAGGGCAACTAAATTAATAAGGGGATTGGGGGAGCTTGAATATGAAGAGAGACTGGAAAAGTTACAATTATGTACGCTGGAGAAAAGGCACTTGCGTGGGGATATGATTACTGTGTATAAATACATTAACGGGCCATACAATAAACTATCTGGGGCATTGTTCACCAATAGAACATGTCAGAGGACACGAGGACATCCCTTAAGGCTTAAAGTGGCAACTTATTATCCTTATGTTAAGTGTCCTGGTACTGATATTTGCATTAACTGGACACCAGAAAGGATCAAGGATGTACATGTTATTTTTACTATAATAAGATTTTCACCTGGAACGAAGGATTAAAGATGATATGCTATATACATATCTATACCAAATACTGTTATATGGTAGTATGTATTTTATACTAAAGAGAAGAATTTTCAAGAAGCGCTCACCACTAATTATGATAACCCTTTCACTAATCCCTCCCTTGAAAATCCTGCATTTGCCCCTGGACATGTTAATATTTCTTATTTCTTTAAAGGTCCACAAACCAGTGCAAAATCTGTGCAAACACTTTCTGCAACACACAATGGAAATATTATCACAAGTCTACACGGCACAGTTTTAAAAAGTGAATCTTCCACGGCCAAGGACGTCGTTTTAAGTGAGTTAATGAGATTTTAAATAAACCCAGGGTTACTAGTTTACTAGTAGTGATGGCTCGGCGGATTTCCCTCATTCGCGAACGGCGGATATCGCGGATTTTCCGGATTTCCACCTTCCGAAATTTTCCGAACCGCGTTTTCGAAAATTTTTCTCGTATTTTCGAAAATGCACGGAAACCCGTATTTTCGAAAATTTTCGAAAATTACGAAGATTTCATGTATTTTTGAAAATGCTTTAAAATACGTATTTCGCGAATTTCCCGTATTTTCGAAAATGCATGAAAATATGTATTTTCGAAAATTTTCAAAATTACGAGGATTTCTCGTACTTTCGAAGAATTTTTCATTTTAATGGGTTTTAATGGGTCCGCTCGCAGATTTTCGAATTTTTTCGAAAATTCACTGATCCTCGAGCGGACCGGATTTTGCGAAGTTTGGACATCTCTTTTTACTAGCGGGAGACAAGGTGTTCCAAAAAATAAAATCTCCCATGTAGCTACAGCGCCGGGTTTAAAACTTTTCTGGAGGGTTTTAGGATTACGGAATTACTAGATGGATTTTGAGGAATTTTTCCGGAGAGTCGTAAGATTCTCCCTGGTGGTTTCGAGCGTTCAGATTGTAAATGTATGGAATAAACCATAGAGAGAACATCTGGGATATAGAATGATCCCAACAACTTCATAATATAGATATTATTCCATATAGTATCTATACACAAAGTAACAATCTTCATTCTTCAACAATGACACAATCTTTGCTTACCCTTTAAAATAAAAAGGAAACTTTGGTTTTCAGGAATGGTGTTAAGCCCAAATTCCCTCCTCTTCGTCCTGGGGGTCGTAGAGTTGAAGATCCACAGAGGTGTTAGCAATGGAATGCAGAAAAAGAAGAGGGGAAAATGGAAGAAATTAGAAATAAAGTATCAAGTTAAAACGGATCACAGTGTTATACGTTTACATTGCTAATAAGAAGGGTTCCCCTGTCAAGGTCAATTATAGTTTTTAAACTGAAGTCTTAGCTGAAAAAGATTTCGCTAAAAATCAGAACCTTCTGTGCTTGTTGGGAAAAAAAACGAAAGAAAAATAACAGTCTGTATCTTTAAATGAACCAATAAATTAATTCTTAGACAAACACCCAACAGACTGGAAAGAACAATTGTTCCTTATTGTCTGTTTAAAGTTATAGTTTAACTAAATGCCTCAATGCTTTAAAACTGCCTGGGATCCGGAAGACTATTGCAACTGTCTCAAAAAGTAACACTTAAATTGGGTATACACATTCCCGATAAAGGGCCAATCCCTTCGGTACAGACAGGGAAAGTGTGTACAGCCAAAACAATTGATGCCAGACAGAATCTTCCAGATTGTTACAATGTGTACCCACCTTAAGCCTTGGTTAATTGGCACAAGGTTTGATTGGGTGTTAGATCAGATTTAGCATTTAATTTCCGATATATGTTTTGTGTCTGGATTGGCTGCAAAAAGGCCCCTTGGAAGGTGAAACTTAAAGATTTAAAAAAAAAAAAGTCTACCAAGGTTTAAACTTCAGCCCAGTGTAAATAGAGCACAGAGCTGGTGTACATTACAGACCTTACAGCAGTTGTGTTTATAATAAATGATTGTATTAAAACCGACTTATAGTAAATTCAAAGTTCTGTGCGAAGGGTTTTACACTGGGGTTTAAATTCCCACATCCCAACGGTCACCATTCCAGTTACAGCAAGACGGCACACACCAGGAGAGTTTATGATAATAAGGCACTTGATTGACAGCAAAAAGGTAAGATTGGTTTTAAAGATGGAAATAGGGGACAGATCAATAATAATACAATGGTACAGAGATAGTCGGGAAGATTTATAGTTTCCAGTAATGGGCAATTTAAAGTAACAACATTTCCAGTGTACATATCCTTTAAAGTAACTATGTCAAACCGCAGTGATATAACCTATAGAAAGTATCTATATGGTATAGGGGAAACATTTCTGACTGATGATCGTGATTGAGTCCCTATACTTAAGTACCGGGGGCCGACCAAGGGAAAGTCTCCAGTCAGAACGACTATTTCCGATGCCAATGCCGAATGTTCTTCGTCATAACACACATTGGCGATATAGGGCCGATTAAGTCGGTACGGTATTGGCAATAATGGAAAAAGGATTATTCAACCAGAAAACACGTTACAACGCACCGTAAAGCTGGGTACACAACATGGGATTCTTCGTCACTGACCGGCAAGGACACGACTGTAAGAAGCGAAACAGCAGCAGCTGTTCACCAAGACCGAGCGTGTGGTCCATAAACGGCCCCATGATGTGCTATGGTTTTTGGACGTGTCTAATTGACTATTAGTCCGGTTCCAACAAACGAACAGTTGGGTTTTGGTCGCAGGGCATGAAAACGGCCCAATCGACCGATACACCGAATCATCGTAATATCGGAAAACCGCGATGTCGTACAAGCAGAATTGTGGCGTCTGTGCCCACTATTAGCTTCACCATATGAGGAATTCATAACGTTAGAAGTTTCCCTACATCCCCTACGTCACGTCAGATTCCAACTACATCCATGTCAATGAATATAAAAAAACAGATGTGGGTCTGTAACTCCGTGTTCACTTTACTTAAGTATCCTGACAGTCAAACATAAGCAATGCTGTAATTTAGCATCAACGCGCTGTGTATAGATTCCAACCAAGTTCAAAACACAGAGAAAGTCTGGGGTGCACAGGGGAAAAATCTCATATTTTACATCTGTTTTGTTTATAGTGACGTGTGTTTTGCACAGATATGAGGCCCTGGTTACAAATACGGCCATGGTTTAAAAAATGCCATAATGCTTCTTAAAAACATGAGGTCAGGAGCCTTTGAATAACAACGTTATATAAATATGGGTCAACCTGCCGGGAAGATGAATGATAGTAACTTAGTTTATCTCGCAGCAAAGGACATTAAAGAAAATGTTGTAGATCAACTGTGCTTAAAGACTGGGTACACACACTAATAGCAAGCGCTCTGCCGGGATAAATCACCGTAGGTCGCCACTTTAGCTGCCACGACTGACAGTTTGCGCGAGAGAAAGCAGCGCCGATTTTGTGGCCTGAAAAATCTGCCCATGTGTACCCAGCATTAAATATTATATGGTGACACAATATAAGTGACCTAATTCCTCACTGTATTTAATGATGTCATAAATTAAATTCCTCAACTATATTTAATGATGTCATTAATGATGTGATAATTATTTCTAGGAAGAGTTTCATATGCAGGAAACAAGGAATCGAGAGAATAGCCGGTAAAGATTAATTTCTACTCTGATATACAGCTCGCGAATCACAACGTTTTTAATAAATATCTAATCTTCACATAAAAAATATTTTTAAAAAATTATATCAGCTTCACATTAGAAGTAAGGGATCAGGATTCAATAACTACAAAAGGTTTATTATTACACTCGTACAATAATAATAAGTTATTATTTTATTGGGGGGGATAATCTATTGCTGGGCTAATTCCTACGTCCAAATCCTCGGTTGGGCGTCTTCTGGAGTTCGGAAGGTTAAAATGAATTTACCGCCCTCTCTGCGCTCGGGAGACCTTTAACTAGGAAAAGATAAACTTTTCTTGATAATAATACACTTTATGGATATTCCTGACGTTCCGTTCTCTATGATTTCTGTTTGGGATTTTATTTTGGGATATTTTGGCTTGTGTTATTCTGCCCACCCTATCGGTACACTGCTTGCTAAGCTCGATATAATGAGACAATAGCTAATGTAAGGCCTCATAAAAATGGGAAGTAGAACAGTAAATCACATTGTAGGAGTGAAACGATATAGGAAACATGTGCGTGGAAATATACAGATATATATATATATATATATCTAGAGAGAGAGAGAGAGAGAACTGATTTAGATGGTGCAGGATAGGACAATAATATTTCCACAAATGGGAATTCTGTCCAAAATAAAAATGAAGTCATGCGACGGCCAGCTGAACTTATTTATTTAAAACCAATATACTTTATTAAAACATATAAATAACTGCAACCAGCTAGAGAATCTCTGCACCTTCCATACGGACATTTCTGGATTCATCTAGGACTTGAAGATTTACGAAATTCTCTACTTTTCCCATTTAGGTCGGAGATTGGAGATTTACAATATAAGTTTCAGTCAACGCAACTCTAAAAACAACTCTGCCCCAACACCATTAAATCTGTCATTGTAAATGGCAACACAATTCGATACAATACTGAAACGTTTACAGCCCTGCACAATGTCTTTCTTAATGGTGCCTGAAACGTGTTGTTGACATGTATGAATTGGTTGAGTTTATTAAATGTTATATCCACACCGGGGAACCAGGACCCCTGAAAGCTATAACTCCACAATACTTACCTTGGTCTCTGGCTTACTGAACAGTCCACTGGTCCTTCCTGGTAGCAGCTGCCAGTCTTGACCATGACATCATTGTCACTGCCAATGACTTCACACTGCTGCTTGAGCCGCCTCCTATACCGATGCACTAGCTTGAAACGGCCGCTCGTTCGGGGATCGTTGCCCGATCTGCTGGTGCTCTGTAGTGGGGTCTAGCGTTAAGGTGAAGACAAAACGACACAAGAAACACAAGGATATTTGGCCATAAATTATGTATCTTTTCTTTATCTATGGGACCCATGTCCGAAGGTCATAGCCGTAGATCAACATCTGTAACGGAAACCAAGACTCTGTATGGGAGATCTCAATGTCTCTCCATTCTGACAGAGTTAACTGGCTCCTCCCTCCATGCAGTCAATCAAGGCTGTCACTGATGACATCACAACCAATGATTGACCACTGTTACCCTGCTGCCTCCACTGCTCATTGAGCTGAGGGAAGAGGCAGATATCTTTACCAGAATGGAGAACATATCATTAAATATCTGGTTACAAATACATGTAATAAACTGGTCCATTTTTTTGTTTTAAAGGGTGAACATGCCCTTTAATCTGCAGTAAAAAAAATATTTTTAGAAGGCGAAAATGTCATTTAAACTCATGTTCTAATTTCTTAATTTTTCTCTTTCATCTGGTACCAAATCTGTAGCTGACGAAGCTTTAAACCATCTTCAACAGATGGAAACCAAGAGAGGAACTGAAGAAATTAAACCATTTGCTCCTTTTCCACGTTTTCTTTTTGCACAGAAGTTAGGAGACGACAGAAGATTTCAGCTCTACCAATGATGCGTTAAGGATCGAGATGATGCGTTGAAGTTCTGAGCTGTAATTTACACCATGTTGTGTTCTGGATAAAGTTACTGTCCCACGTCTTTAAAATGAAACAATGTAACACGGATACCACAAGACGTATACAAAGTTCTTTAGCCCAGACTGTAAAACCTCCTGCTCACATATTCTGCGCTAGTCATCAGCTGTATAAACTATGATTAAACGATAAAAGTTCTTATCGTCAAAAATGGTGCTAATTTTGCCCCAACCAATCAGATATCATTTAACATTTGAAAGCTGACATCTGATTGGCTGGGGCAAAATTAGTACCATTTTTAACGATAAGAACTTTTATTGAATCTCCCTGAGAGTAGGGTAAAGGCCTCAAAACACTGGGACATTTGATACAGACAATTAACGACTTGTAATGTTTTATTGTGAGGTTTTCTTATCTTTGAAACGTCACTGGTAACTCTCTGCCCAAGACGGTGGTCAACAGGACAGACATTACACAATCCCTAGCCACCAGCCCTATTGGAATACTAAATTGTTTTATATTCTCACCCAGACAAGATGGAACCCACAGCGCCATCAAAGCAAAGACTGGAAACACAGAAAGAAGAAAGAATTCTGTTTCTTGGTTATTCAACGTCTATCCGTCCATAAATCCCTCAGTAAGAGACTTTCCTCAGAACGCGGCTACGGAGTTAAACAACGTGACTGTGAAATGCTCTTGGCATGGCGAATCCTTTCTGGAATTCCTGTTTTGAAAACCTGAACAGCAGAAGGCTGATGAGTTAATCTCCATGGGATCTTGTGTATAATAGAGGCTTGTACCTGACGTGTCTACACGTATCCATCAAATTAACGTCTTAACTAGAGTTAAGCGAATCTAGAGGGGCCTTTCCCTTGGTGCAGGAACGAGCCCAGTGCGTGGGGATATTCTGTATTGCCAATTATTCCCTCTGATCTTTCTTGTATCTGGCGAGCGGTTCATCTGCTGAACATGTAACTGCCTGTCCTTGGAATGGAGAGGGAGAATTATCTGGGATCTTTGTACGAAGAATTTAAATGGTCCAAACAGCAAGTGAACGCTGGCATCCCGATACGGAATTTCACGTATTCCAGAACCTTAAATAAAAATAAGCAAAGCCACGGAACGTTACAGGGTAGAACATCGACTAGGTTTAAAGTCCTTGGATAATTCTCCTATTTTTATTATTATACAGAGAAGGGAATCTCCTTAAAGGGTCTCTAAAGACTGAAAGGCCAAATTATACCACCAGAGAGGGCAGCCCAATGTACATAATGGGTTATCTGCCATACCTCCCACCACGGACCAGGTGAGCGTGGCACCCAATAGATGATGCCACAAGGAGGCCTGTTTATTACATAGATTACGGCAGAGGGAGGTGGCAGGATGCAGGAGGATAAGCAGGGATCATGAAAGTGGATACATTTATCATGTGACTGTAGATACAAAATAACCAATAAAGATGCAGAAACCAGATGTGTAATCACATAATCAAGGTCAAGGTCAAGGTCATTTTCCAATTTTTATACCGACTACCTTGTACAGGATGGAATACAATAAACATGTTTAACCCGTGTAACATACAGAATACATATCTTCTCCCACTAGTGAACTATTATTTATTCCAAGTTTCCATGACACCTGTTTTCTATCTCTCCAGCCCGGACATTTCCAGTTCCCTTGGCTGGGACCCACCGGACATCATTGTGTTAGATTTACTGTCGTTCGGGAAGGATTTATAAAGTCCAGACGTTTGATTGAATTCTCATGTTTTGACGTTATAGAGCAGGGATGTCAAACTTGCGGCATTCAAGATGTCTGAAAACTACAACTCCCAGCATGCAGTTTGCAGCAAGGGAATGCTGGGAGATGTCATTTTTAAAACATCTGGAAGGCGACAGGTTTTCCACCCCGGTTATAGTGGATCAGATGGCCTTATAAAGGTTTCTACATATGGTCTAGGCTCTCTGATTGCTCACACTGATCTGGGATCACAGAAAGGAAATCTATTAATTACCTTCATAGAGATCAACATATTAAGCACCATTCATTTACATCTGGACTTGGCCCACAGAGCTCACAATCTAAAATTCCTATCATACTGCCTCTTATTAAAACGATGTCTAAAGCATCCAGGGCTAATGTGTCTTCATTCAACCAGAAATACTATATTATACCAGATATTAAATCTAGCAAGTTGTAAAGCTTATTACAGTTAAAAACCATTAAAGGGGAACTAAAGTGTTAATGCCGCTCATAGTAAACGTCTAGAAGTCACTAGAACTCTGGGTACCACTAATGTATTATAAGGAATAATGTATCCCCTACTGTAAATTATAAGGATATTAGAAGTCACTGAGGAGTTCTGTGTCTATATAAAGGTACAAGGACACAGACTGAGTTATACAGGAACCTGGTACCACTCATGTTTATAAGGGATAATGTATCCCCTACTGTAAATTATAGGATATTAGAAGTCACTGAGGAGTTCTGTGTCCATATAAAGGTACAAGGACACAGACTGAGTTATACAGGAACTCTGGGTACCACTCATGTATTATAAGGAATGTATCCCCTACTGTAAATTATAAGGATATTAGAAGTCACTGAGAGTTCTGTGTCTATATAAAGGTACAAGGACACAGACTGAGTTATACAGGGAACTCTGGGTACCACTCATGTATTATAAGGGATAATGTATCCCCTATTGTAAATTATAAGGATATTAGAAGTCACTGAGGAGTTCTGTGTCCATATAAAGGTTAAAGGCCACAGACTGAGTTATACAGGGAACTCTGGGTACCATTCATGTATTATAAGGGATAATATATCCCCTACTGTAAATTATAAGGATATTAGAAGTCACTGAGGAGTTCTGTGTCTATATAAAGGTACAAGGACACAGACTGAGTTATACAGGGAACTCTGGGTACCACTCATGTATTATAAGGGATAATGTATCCCCTACTGTAAATTATAAGGATATTAAAAGTCACTGAGGAGTTCTGTGTCTATATAAAGGTACAAGGACACAAACTGAGTTATACAGGGAACTCTGGGTACCACTTATGTATTATAAGGGATAATATATCCCCTACTGTAAATTATAAGGATATTAGAAGTCACTGAGGAGTTCTGTGTCTATATAAAGGTACAGGAACACAAACTGAGTTATACAGGGAACTCTGGGTACCACTCATGTATTATAGGGATAATGTATCCCCCTACTGTAAATTATATGGATATTAGAAGTCACTGAGGAGTTCTGTGTCCATATAAAGGTACAAGGATACGACTGATTTATACAGGGAACTCTGGGTACCACTCATGTATTATAAGGGATATGTATCCCCCTACTGTAAATTATAGTATATTAGAAGCACTGATGGTTCTGTGTCCATAGGTACAAGGACACAGACTGCGTTTATACAGGGAACTCTGGGTACCACTCATGTTTATAAGGGATAATGTATCCCCTACTGTAATTAAAGGATATTAGAAGTCACTGAGGAGTTCTGTGTCTATATAAGGTACAAGGACACAGACTGAGTTATACAGGAACTCAGGGTACCACTCATGTTTATTAAGGGATAAGTATCCCCTACTGTAAATTATAAGGATATTAGAAGTCACTGAGGAGTTCTGTGTGTCTATATAAAGGTACAAGGACACAGACTGAGTTATACAGGGAACTCTGGGTACCACTCATGTATTATAAGGGATAATGTATCCCTACTGTAAATTATAAGGGTATTAGAAATCACTGAGGAGTTCTGTGTCTATATAAAGGTACAAGGACCAGACTGAGTAACAGGAACTCTGGGTACCACTCATTTATTATAAGGGATAATGTATCCCCTACTGTAAATTATAAGGTATTAGAAGTCCTGAGAGTTCTGTGCCCATATAAAGGTAAAGGACACAGACTGAGTTATACAGGGAACTCTGGGTACCACTCATGTTATTATAAGGGATATGTATCCCCTACTGTAAATTATAAGGATATTAGAAGTCACTGAGAGTTTCTGTGTCTATATAAAGGTACAAGGACACAGACTGAGTTATACAGGGAACTCTGGTACCACTCATGTATTAAAAGGATAATGTATCCCCTACATTAAATTATAAATATTAGAAGTCACTGAGGAGTTTCTGTGTCCATATAAGGGTACAAGGCACAGACTGAGTTATACAGGGAACTCTGGGTACCACTCATGTATATATAAGGATAATGTATCCCCTACTGTAAATTATAAGGATATTAGAAGTCCACTGAGAGTTTCTGTGTCCATATAAAGGTACAAGGACACAGACTGAGTTATACAGGGAACTCTGGGTACCACTCATGTATTATAAGAGATATGTATCCCCTACAGTAAATTATAAGGATATTAGAAGTCACTGAGGAGTTCTGTGTCTATATAAATGTACAGGACACAGACTGAGTTATACAGGGAACTCTGGGTACCACTCATGTATTATAGGATAATGTATCCCCTACTGTAATTATAAGGATATTAGAAGTCACTGAGGAGTTCTGTGTCTATATAAAGGTACAAGGACACAGACTGAGTTATACAGGGAACTCTGGGTACCACTCATGTATTATAAGGATAATGTATCCCCTAATGTAAATTATAAGGATATTAAAGTCCTGAGGAGTTCTGTGTCTATATAAACGTACAAGGACACAGACTGAGTTATACAGGGAACTCTGGGTACCACTCATGTATAATAAGGATAATGTATCCCCTACTGTAAATTATAAGGATATTAGAAGTCACTGAGGAGTTCTGTGTCTATATAAAGTTACAAGGACACAGACTGAGTATAGAGGGAACTCTGGGTACCACTCATGTATTATAAGGGATAATGTATCCCTACTGTAAATTATAAGGATATTAGAAGTCACTGAAGAGTTCTGTGTCCATATAAAGGTACAAGGACACAGACTGAGTTATACAGGGAACTCTGGGTACCACTCATGTATTATAAGGGATAATGTATCCCCTACTGTAAATTATAAGGATATTAGAAGTCACTGAGGAGTTCTGTGTCTATATTATGGTACAAGGACACAGACTGAATTATACAGGGAACTCTGGGTACCACTCATGTATTATAAGGGATAATGTATCCCCTACTGTAAATTATAAGGATATTAGAAGTCACTGAGCAGTTCTGTGTCCATATAAAGGTACAAGGACACAGACTGAGTTATACAGGGAACTCTGGGTACCACCATGTTGATTGTATGTTGTTCCTGAATGGACGAACACATTCCGGTAAATCATGGCAGATCGGTTACAGTGACCACATTGATTCATCCCATCTGACCGCTTACTATGGCGAACGGTTGGTTGGGATGAAGATCTTACTGCGTGTGTGTACCCAACCTTATGCTGGTTACACTCAGTACCAATCTTTGAAAAATTACAGGCAGAATCTTGTAAACCGCTTTCCTGGTCTTTCGGGACTGACATAATCCATACGAACATGGCCGTCCTCCCTATAATTTATTCCAGGGGTCTGACCGCAGCCGAATATTTAGAATATCACAAGTGATCCCGACAGTAAATGTTCATTGGCGACGGGAATGCTCGTTTGCAGTGATACACACATGGCTGAGAAAGGGGCTATTCCATCAGATCCAACAGAATGGCCCCCTTCTCACCATGTGTGTACCCAGCTTTAGGCTTCAATGAAAAGCCCCGCCCACTCCCCCACCCCCGTTCTGCATAGAAGGTGACCCCAGCTCAGGGATTCATTTAGTCAAAGGGAACTTTATATGAATACATCAGAGTTTTAAACTTATGTAATGGCAGGGATGGAAAAAAAATACTAGACACAGGTATACCAACGTGTAACCACATTAAATCACTTTCATTCATTGTGATGGTAAATAGGTTAGTATGACTTTAAGACAAGATTGGGAGTAAATGCTAGTGAAGTGTTGGAATGGTCCGCGTTATGTACGTAACCACAGTCACTAACCATCGGAATGGCGCGCTGCTGCGCAAAACAACTTCACCAAGAAGCAGGAACCACAAAGGGTTTTACCGTATTCACGCATATAAACCGCACTTTCCCCAGAATTCCCTATTTTTTCGTAAAATGGCGTCACCAGGGCACCCAATGATTCTACCCATTCCACGACATCCCCGGCTGTTACATTACACTGCTGTAATACCATCATTTCCGTGGTTAATTATCTTACAGGGTTTCGTCAGTGACTAACCTGGTCCGGCGTGGGTCTGTGGTTGGATGTTGCGTCCGTCCAGGAGATCGATGGTGGTGGTGATGTGGTGATAATGGTGATGGTGTTGGTCATCTTCATAGTTATCGGCATTAGTTTCATCCGGTTTTGAGTCTAGGGCACACGCAAAAGAAGATATCAGGATATAAAGGCCACACTACAAAATACTTATAAACTATCACCGTAAATACAGTTAACCAACGGAAAGACCAGAAATGGCCGAATAAAATGACAGATTACAGATAAAAAGCAAAGAAACATCAGTGTAAATCAGGAAAATCTCTCACTTTACTTTCATTCTTCTCTACTTACACAGAATGAAACATTCTAACTAACTGGACAGCTTGTGTAAATATAAAGATGGGGGATTGTCTGTCTGTATGTGTGTCTGTCTGTCTGTTTTACTGTGTGTCTGTCTGTGTCTGACAGTGGTCTGTCTGTCTGTCCTTTTTTACTGTGTGTGTCTGTCTGTTTTACTGTGTGTCTGTTTTACTGTCTGTTGTATGTCTGTCTGTGTGTATCTGTCTGTCTGCCTGTTTTACTGTGTATCTGTCTGTGTGTTTCTGTCTGTCTGTCTGACTGTGTCTGTCTGTCTGTATGTGTGTCTGTCTGTTTTACTGTGTGTCTGTCTGTGTGTGTGTGTGTCTGTCTGTCTGTGTGTCTGCCTGTCTGGAGGTAGCCACAGGTTGAAGGAATTAGTTTTTGCTGCAAATAAAATTTATCTTTAACATCAACCCAACCTCGATTGAATCCTAGAATCCACAGAGGATTCTGGGAATTGTAGTTCAGCTGCTCGGGGTAGAGGAAGGTTTTCCACGTGACCCTATAACTCTCCATAAATCACAGACTGCGTGGAAGGTGCAACCAGTGGTAGGAAAATTCCATAAACCCAGTTCCAGATGGATATGTTCCACCTATTAAGGCGAGTCATTTCATTGGTTTACTGACAGTTAATTCATATTTCTGGATGTTTCTGGCCCCTGATTGAGATTGAGGATCTAAGACAAAGCTCCATTGCCAATTCCAGATGTTTTGCTGAGACAATTTAATACACTGAGAATTTCCATAGCAATGCCCTGGCAATGGGCTTACTGAAAAAGTAAATAAGGCTTATAGAATCCTTTTCAATGTACACAATGTAGCAATATAGGATACGATGTAGCAATATCTGACACAATGTATCGATATAGGATACAATGTAGCAATACATCACCTGAAAACTAAATACATTACAGTGACAGAGAGGAACGAAATGTCAATTAAATTAATGAGGGATTTTTAGTAGATTAAAACCTTTTTTGTTGCTTTTATTGCATGGGCAGGGGCAGTATCTTAACATCTATAGTACTGCAACAATGTCACATATAATTAGAGCTGACATACACTGTTTCCATTTCACTTCGCTTAGGTGTTGGAAACATTCCTTCTCTGTATATTTCTATTTATACATATGGATATCAGAAAGCGTCTGAGCCTCTGCTATATCCCCCTTATGGTAAGAAAGTGCAGCCATCCAGGGAAGGAAAAGATCTACATCACTAGTGTGAGGAACCACAGAGCAGCTCTAACTGCAATACAGAATTAGAAATGATCGTATTATATCATTGTCTGTTGTATTATATAATAGTTGTATTATATCATTGTCTGTTGTATTATATAATAGTTGTATTATATCATTGTCTGTTGTATTATATCATTGTCTGTCGTATTATATCATTGTCTGTCACATTATATCATTGTCTGTCGTATTATATCATTGTCTGTCGTATTATATCAATGTCTGTCACATTATATCATTGTCTGTTGTATATTCATTGTCTGTCGTATTATATCATTGTCTGTCACATTATATCATTGTCTGTCGTATTATATCATTGTCTGTCGTATTATATCAATGTCTGTCGTATTATATCATTGTCTGTCACATTATATCATTGTCTGTCGTATTATATAATTGTCTGTCGTATTATATCAATGTCTGTCACATTATATCATTGTCTGTTGTATTATATCATTGTCTGTCGTATTATATCAATGTCTGTCACATTATATCATTGTCTGTCGTATTAATCATGTCTGTCACATTATATCACTGTGTCGTATTATATCATTGTCTGTCGTATTATATCAATGTCTGTCACATTATATCATTGTCTGTTGTATTATATCATTGTCTGTTGTATTATATCAATGTCTGTCGTATTATAATCATTGTCTGCTGTATTATATCATTGTCTGTCGTATTATATCATTGTCTGTTGTTTATATCATTGTCTGTTGTATTATATCATTGTCTGTCATTTATATCATTGTCTGTTGTATTATATAATAGTTTGTATTATATCATTGTCTGTCGTATTATAATATCATTGTCTGTCGTATTATACCATTGTCTGTCGTATTATATCATTGTCTGTCGTATTATATCATTGTCTGTCACATTATATCATTGTCTGTTGTATTATATCATTGTCTGTTGTTTATATCATGTCTGTCGTATTATATCATTGTCTGCTGTATTATATCATTGTCTGTCGTATTTTATCATTGTCTGTTGTATTATATCATTGTCTGTCGTATTATACCATTGTCTGTTGTATTAATTATAATTGTCTGTTGTAATTATATCAATGTCTGTTGTATTATATTCATTGTCTGGTGAATTATATCATTGTCTGTCGTATTATACCATTGTCTGTCGTATTATATCATTGTCTGTCGTATTATATCATTGTCTGTCGTATTATATCTGTTAATCTGTTATCTGTCTGTCGTATTATATCATTGTCTGTCGTATTATATCATTGTCTGTCGTATTATATCATTGTCTGTCGTATTATATCATTGTCTGTCGTATTATATCATTGTCTGTCGTATCATCATTGTCTGTCATTATATCATTGTCTGTCCTATTATATCATTGTCTGTCGTATAATATCATTGTCTGTCACTTTATATCATTGTCTGGTGTATTATACCATTGTCTGTCTGTATTATATCATTGTCGTCGTATTATATCATTGCTGTCCATTAGATCATTGTCTGTCGTATTATATCATTGTCTGTCAATTATATCATTGTCTGTCTTATATATCATTTCTGTTTATTATTTGTCTGTCACTTTATATCATTGTCTGTCGTATTATATCATTGTCTGTCTATTATATCATTGTCTGTCGTATTATATCATTGTCTGTCGTATTATATCATTGTCTGTTGTATTATATCATTGTCTGTCGTATTATATCATTGTCTGTCGTATTATATCATTGTCTGTCGTATTATATCATTGTCTGTTGTATTATATCATTGTCTGTTGTATTATATCATTGTCTGGCATATTATACCATTGTCTGTTGTATTATACCAGTCTGTCGTATTATATCATTGTCTGTTGTATTGTATTATTCTTATTGCCTGTTGTATTATAATCGTTGTCTGTCGTATTATACCATTGTCTGTCGTATTATACCATTGTCTGTTGTATTATATCATTGTCTGTTTGTATTATATCATTGTCTGCTGTATTATATCATTGTCGTCGTATTATATCATTGTCTGTCGTATTATATCTTGTCTGTCGTATTATACCATTGTCTGTCGTATTATACCATTGTCTGTCGTATTATATCATGTCTGTCGTATTATATCATTGTCTGTTGTATTATATCATTGTCGTTGTATTATATCATTGTCTGTTGTATTGTATTATATCATTGTCTGTTGTATTATATCATTGTCTGTCGTATTATACCATTGTCTGTCGTATTATACCATTTTCTGTCGTATTATATTATTGTCTGTCGTATTGTAACCATTGTCTGTCGTATTATACATTGTCGTCGTATTATACCTTGTCTGTCGTATTATCATTGTCTGTCGTATTATATCATTGTCTGTTGTATATACCATTGTCTGTTGTATTATATCATTGTCTGTCGTATATTCATTGTCTGTCGTATTATATCATTGTCTGTCGTATTATATCATTGTGTGTCGTATTATATCATGTCTGTCTATTAATCATTGTCTGTCGTTATATCACTGTCTGCTTATTATACCATGTCTGTGTATATATACCATTATCTGTCGTAATATCATTGTCTGCTGTATTATATACATTGTCTGTTGTATTTATTCATTGTCGCTGTATTATACCATTGTCTGTTGTATTATATCATTTGCCTGTGTATTATATCATTGTCTTTTTGTATTATATCATTGTCTGTCGTATATACATTGTCTGTCTTTTATAATCATTGTCGTCGTATTATATCATTGTCTGTCGTATTATATCATTGTTCTGGTGTATTATACCATTGTCTTGTATTATACCTTGTCTGTCGTATTATACCATTGTCTGTCGTATTATCCATTGTCTGTCGTCTTATAACCATTGTCTGTCGTATTATTCATTGTCTGTCGTATTATACCATTGTCTGTCGTATTATTACCATTGTCTGTCGTATTATACCATTGTCTGTCGTATTATATCATTGTTTCGTATTACCATTGTCTGTCGTATATCATTGGTCTGCTGTATATACCATTGTCTGCTGTATATCATTGTCTGTCGTATTATATCATTGTCTGTTGTATTATACCATTGTCTGCTGTATATACCATTGTCTGCTGTATTATATCATTGTCTGTGGTATAATATCATGTCTGTTGCATTATATCATTGTCTGTTGCATTATATCATTGTCTGCTGTATTATATCAATGTCTGTCGTATTATACCATTGTCTGTCTGTATTATATCATTGTCTGCCGTATTATACCATTGTCTGTCGTATTATATTATTGTCTGTCGTATTATATCTTTGTCTGTCGTATTATACCATTGTCTGTCGTATTATACCATTGTCTGTCGTATTATAACCATTGTCTGTCGTATTATATCATTGTCTGTCGTATTATCATGTCCTGCGTATTTATACATTTTCCTGTTCGTTTATATTTTGTCTGTCGTATTATATCATTGTCTCTCGTATTATAACCATTGTCTGTTGTATTATTCATTGTCTGCCGTATTATCAAGTCTGTCTATTATATCATTGTATGTGTGTACTATATCATTGTCTGTGGTATAATATCATTGACTGTTGCATTATACATTTCTGCTGTATTATATCATGTCTGTCGTATTATACCATTGTCTGTCGTATATACCATTGTCTGTCACATTAATCTTGTCTTTATTATCTCATTGTCTGTCTGTTTATTATATCATTGTCTGTTGTATTTATCATTGTCTGCCATATTATACCATTGTCTTGTCGTATTATAATCATTGTCTGTCTATTATATCATTGTCTGTCGTATTATAAAATCATGTGTCTGGTGTATTACCATTGTCCTGTCGTATTATATCAGTGTCTGTCCGTATTATACCATAGTCTGTTGTAATTATAAGATTGTCTGTCGTATTATACCATTGTCTGGTCGTATAATACCATTGTCTGTCGTATTATATCATTGTCTGTCGTATGATATATCATTGTCTGTCTTTTTTTATATCATTGTCTTGTTTTATACATTGTCGTCGTTATATATCATTGTCTGTCGTATTATACATATCTGTCGTATTATACCATTGTCTGTCGTATTATATCATGTCTGTTGTATTTATATCATTGTCTGTCGTATATATCATTGTCCTGTCGTATTATATCATTGTCTGTTATCATTTGTCTATTATACCATTGTCTGTCGTATATACCTTGTCTTCTGTATTACCATTTTCTGTCGTATTATATCATTGTCTGTCGTATTATAATCATTGTCTGTCGTATTATATCATTGTCTGTTTGTATTTAATCATTGTCTGTGTATTATATCCTTGTCTCTGTATTATCATTGTCTGTCATATTATATCATTGTCTGGTGTATTATATCATTGTCGTTTGTAATATTTCTTTTTGTTGATTATATCATTGTCTGTCTTATTATATCATGTCGTCGTATTTATCTCATTGTCTGGTGTATTATATCATTGTCTGTTGTTTATATCCTTGTCTGTATATATCATTGTCTGTTGTATTATACCATTGTCTGTCGTATTATATCCTTGTCTGCTGTATTATACCATTGTCTGTTGTATTATATCATTGTCTGTCGTATTATATCATTGTCTGTCGTATTATATCATTGTCTGTTGTATTATATCCTTGTCTGCTGTATTATACCATTGTCTGTTGTATTATATCATTGTCTGTCGTATTATATCTTGTCTGTGTGTATTATATCATTGTCTGTTGTATTATATCATTGTTTGTTGTATTATTCATTGTCTGTCGTATTATATCATTGTCTGTCGTATTATATCATTGTCTGTGTCGGTTATTATTCATTGTCTGTTGTATTATACCATTGTCTGTTGTATTATATCCTTGTCAGTTGTATTATATCATTGTCTGTTGTATTATATCATTGTCTGTCGTATTATATTATTGTCTGTCGTATTATATCATTGTCTGTCGTATTATACCATTGTCTGTTGTATTATACCATTGTCTGTCGTATATCTCATTGTCTGTTGTATTGTATTATATCATTGCCTGTTGTATTATAATCTTGTGTCTGTCGTATTATACCTTGTCTTGTCGATTATACCATTGTCTGTTGTATTATATCATTGTCTGTTGTATTATATCATTGTCTGCTGTATATATCATTGTCTGCTGTCGTATTATATCATTGTCTGTCGTATTATATCATTGTCTGTCGTATTATACCATGTGTCCTGTCGTATTATACCATTGTCTGTCGTATTATATCATTGTCGTCGTATATCATTTCTTCGTATTATCTTCATTCTCGTCGTCTATTATACCATTGTCTGTCGTATTATATCTTGTCTGCTGTATTATACCATTTTCTGTCGTATTATATCATTGTCTGTCGTATTATATCATTGTCTGTCGTATTATATCATTGTCTGTTGTATTATATCATTGTCTGTTGTATTATAATCCTTGTCTGCTGTATTATACATTGTCTGTCATATTTATATCATTGTCTGGTGTATTATATCATTGTCTGTTGTATTTTTCATTGTTTGTTGTATTATATCATTGTCTGTCGTATTATATCATTGTTCTGTCGTATTATATCATTGTCTGGTGTATTATATCATTGTCTGTTGTATTATATCCTTGTCTGTTGTATTATATCATTGTCTGTTGTATTATACCATTGTCTGTCTGTATTATATCCTTGTCTGCTGTATTATACCATTGTCTGTTGTATTATATCATTGTCTGTCGTATTATATCATTGTCTGTCGTATTATATCATTGTCTGTTGTATTATATCCTTGTCTGCTGTATTATACCATTGTCTGTTGTATTATATCATTGTCTGTCGTATTATATCATTGTCTGGTGTATTATATCATTGTCTGTTGTATTATATCATTGTTTGTTGTATTATATCATGTCTGCGTATTATATCATTGTCTGTCGTATTATATCATTGTCTGGTGTATTATATCATTGTCTGTTGTTATTATACCATTGTCTGTTGTATTATATCCTTTGTCAGTTGTATTATATCATTGTCTGTTGTATTATATCATTGTCTGTCGTATTATATTATTGTCTGTCGTATTATATCATTGTCTGTCGTATTATAACCATTGTCTGTTGTATTATACCATGTCTGTCGATTATATCATTGTCTGTTGTATTGTATTATATCATTGCCTGTTGTATTATATCGTTGTCTGTCGTATTATACCATTGTCTGTCGTATTATACCATTGTCTGTTGTATTATATCATTGTCTGTTGTATTATATCATGTCTGCTGTATTATATCATTGTCGGTCGTATTATATCATTGTCCTGTCGTATTATATCATTGTCTGTCGTATTATACCATTGTCTGCGTATTATACCATTGTCTGTCGTATTATATCATTGTCTGTCGTATTATATCATTGTCTGTCGTATTATACATTGTCTGTCGTATTATATCATTGTCTGTCGTATTATATCTTGTCTGTTGTATTATATCATTGTCTGTTGTATTATATCATTGTCTGTTGTATTTTGTATTATATCATTGTCTGTGGTATTATATCATTGTCTGTCGTATTATACCATTGTCTGTCGTATTATACCATTTTCTGTCGTATTATATTATTGTCTGTCGTATTGTATCATTGTCTGTCGTATTATATAACCATTGTCTGTCGTATTATATCATTGTCTGTCTATTAATATTTGTCTGTCGTATTATATCATTGTCTGTTGTATTATACCATTGTCGTTGTATATATCATTGTCTGTTGTATTAATCATTGTCTGTCGTATTATATCATTGTCTGTCGTATTATATCATTGTCTGTCGTATTATATCATCGTCCTTTCGTATTATATCATTGTCTGTCGTATTATATCATTGTCTGCTGTATTATACCATTGTCTGTTGTATTATACCATTATCTGTCGTAATATATCATTGTCTGCTGTATTATATCATTGTCTGTCGTATTATATCATTGTCTGCTGTATTATACCATTGTCGTTTGTATGTTATCATTGTCTGTTGTATTATATCATTGTCTGGTGTATTATACATTGTCTGTCGTATTATACCATTGTCTGTCGTATTATATCATTGTCTGTCGTATTATATCATTGTCTGTCGTATCATGTCTGGTGTATTATACCATTGTCTGTCGTATTATACCATTGTCTGTCGTATATACCATTGTCTGTCGTATTATACCATTGTCTGTCGTATTTACCATTGTCTGTCGTATTATATCATGGTGTCGTTTATCCTGTCTGTCGTATTATACCATTGGCTGTCGTATTATACCATTGTCTGTCGTATTATACCATTGTCTGTGTCCGTATTATATCATTGTCTGTCGTATTATACATTGTCTGTCGTATTTATATCATTGTCTGCCTGTGTTATTACCTTGTCTGTGTATTATCATTGTCTGTCGTATTATACCATTGTCTGTTTATATACATTGTCTCTGTATTATCACCACATTGTCGGCTGTAATTCATATCTATTGTCTGTGTATATATCACTTCTAATCAATTGTCTGTTCTTATTATTACATTGTCTGTCATTAGCATGCTGCGTTTATCATATGTCTGTCGTATTATATATAACCATTGTTTCTGTCGTATTATATCATGTCTGTCCGTATTATTATACTCATTGTCTGTCGTATTAATTATTATTGTCTGTCGTTTATAAATTGTCTGTCTGTCGTATTATATCATATGTCTGTGTCGTATTATACCATTTTGTCGTCGTATTATAATCATTGTCTGTCGTATTATATTTTGTCTGCTGTCCGTATTTATAATCATTGTCTGTCGTATTATACCATTTGTCGTGTCGTATTATACCACCACCATATAATCAATTTTCGTCGTATATATCATTGGTCTGTCTGTCGTCTATATCACTCCCATAATCATCATATTGTCTTCGTATTATAATTGTCCTGTTTGTATTATATCATTGTCTGCCGTATCATATCATCTATAATTGTCTGTCGTATTATACTGTATCTGTCGTATATATATATCATTGTCTGTCTGTTATATATCATTGTCTGTCGTATTAATCATCATTGTCTGCTTTTTAAGAAATTATCATACCATTGTTCTGTTTTATTATAATCATTGTCTGTTGTAATTAATATCACATTTGTCTGGTGTATTATATCATGTCCTGGTGATATACCATATGTCTGTGTCGTATTATACCACATTGTCTGTCGTATTATACCATTGTCTGCTGTCGTATTATAACCATGTGTCTGTCGTATTATATCACTTGTCTGTCGTATTATATCATTGTCTGTTTTTATATCATTCCCATCATTGTCTGGTTAATTATACCATTGTCTGTCGTTATTATCATATCATTTCATGTCTGTCGTATTATACCATTGTTGTCTGTCGTATTATATCATTGTCTGTGTATTATATCATTGTCTGTCGTCGTTTATATTCATTTTGCTGTCGTATTATATCATTCTGCTGTCGTATTATATCATTGTCGTCGTATTATATCATTGTCTTTCGATTAATTCACACATATCATCCATAAATACATTGTTCTGTCGTATTATAACATTCATTGTCTGTCGTATATATCGTTGTCTGCTTTGGTATTATATCATTGTCTGTCGTATTATATCATTGTCTGTCCTGTGTCGTATTATATCATTGTCTGTCGTATTATATCATTGTCTGTTGTATTATATCATTGTCTGTGTATATAATATAATCCTTGTCTTCTTATTATAATCACATTGTCTGTCGTATATAGTATACATTATACCTATACTATCATTGTCTGTGTATTATATCCATTTGTCGTTGTATTATAATCATTGTCTGTCGTATTATAATCATTGTCTGTCGTATTATCACATTGTGGCTCCTTGTCGTATTATACCAAAATTGTCTGGTGTATTATATCATTGTCTGTTGTATTATATCCTATTTGCTGTTGTAGTATATAATTGTCTGTTGTATTACTACCATTGTATCTGTCTGTCGTATTATCATCTTTCTCCTTGTCTGTGTAAATTGTATCCATTGTGTCTGTCGTATTATATCATGTCTATTCATTGTCTGTCGTAATTTATCACTCAGGTCTGGTCGTAGATTATCATTGTCTGTTGTATTATATCCTGTCTGCTGCGTGTCTGTGTATATACCATTGTCTGTCGTATTATTTCCATTGTCTTTCGTATTATAATATGTGAATAGATAAATTGCAAGGATATAATATCATTGTCTGTGTATATATATCATTGTCCTGTTGTATTATATTATATCATTGGTCTGTCGTATATACTCACACATTGTCTGTCGTATTATATCATTGTCTGTTGTATTATATCATTGTCTTGGTTATTTATTCCATTGTCTGTTGTATTATAACCATTGTCTGTTGTATTATATCCTTCCTTTTGTCTGTGTATTATATCATTGTCTGTTATATTATATCATTGTCTGTCGATTATATCATTTCTGTCTATTAGTCATTCATTGTCTGTCGTAATTATCATTGTCCTGTTGTATTAAAATATCATTGTCTGTCATATTATATCATCATTGTCTGTCTTATTATACCATTGTCTGGTTTTACCTGTCTGTCGTATTATGATTGTTGTAATTACCATTGTCTGTCGTATTCCATTGTCTGTCGTATTATATCATTGTCTGTCGTATTATTATTGTCTGTTGTATTATATCATTGTCTGTGCGTATTATATGATTGTTGTATATACCATTGTCTGTCGTTTATAACCATTGTCTGTCATATTATATCATTGTCTGTCGTATTATATCATTGTCTGTCGTATTATTCAATTTCTGTCGTATTATACCATTGTCTGTCGTATTATACCATTGTCTGTCGTATTATACCATTGTCTGTCGTATTATACAATTGTCTGTCGTATTATACCATTGTCTGTCGTATTATATCATTGTCTGTCGTATTATATCATTGTCTGCTGTCTTATACCATTGTCTGTCGTATTATATGATTGTTGTATTATACCATTGTCTGTCGTATTATACCATTGTCTGTCGTTTATATCATTGTCATATTATTCATTGTGTGTTGTATTATATCATTGTCTGTCGTATTATATGATTGTTTGTATTATACCATTGTCTGTCGTATTATACCATTGTCTGTCGTATTATATCATTGTCTGTCGTATTTATCATTGTCGTCGTATTATATCATTGTCTGTCGTATTATACCATTGTCTGTGTATTATATATGTCTGTCGTATTATATCATGGTCTGTCGTATTATCTCATTGTCTGTCGTATTATACCATTGTCTGTCGTATTATCATATCCATTGTCTTGTCGTATTATCCATTGTCTGTCGTATTATCTCCATTGTCTGTCGTATTATACCATTGTCTGTCGTATTATACCATTGTCTGTCGTATTATAACCATTGTCTGTCGTATATCATTGTCTGTCCTGTGTATTATACCATTGTCTCGTCGTATTATATCATGTCTGTCGTATTATATCATTGTCTGTGCTGGTATTATATACCATTGTCTGCTTTATTATACATTGTCTGTCGTTTATATCATTGTCCTGTTGTATTATATCATTGTCTGTCGTATTATATTATTGTGTTGTATTATACCATTGTCTGTCCGTATTATACCATTGTCATGTCGTTTATTATACCATTGTCTGTCGTATTATATCATTGTCTGTCGTATTATATCATGCTGTCGTATTATACATTTCTTGTATTATACTCATTGTCTTCGTATTATACATTGTCTGTCGTATTATACCATTGTCTGTCGTATATATCATTGTCCTGTCGTATTATATCATTGTCTGCTTGTATTATACCATTGTGTCTATGTCCGGTTAATATGATTGTTTGTATTATACCATTGTCTGTCTATTATACCATTGTCTGTCGTATTATATCATTGTCATATATATATACATTTCTGTTTGTATTCTATCATTGTCTTCGTATTATATGGATTGTTTTTTTTTTATTATACCATTGTCTGTCGTATTATACCATTGTCTGTCGTATTATTCATTGTCGTGTATTATATCATTGTCGGTCGTATTATATCAGTGTCTGTCGTTATTCATTTTGTCTTTATATCATTGTCTGTCGTATTATATCATTGTCTGGTTCGTATTATATCATTGTCTGTCTATTAGATATCATTGTCTGTCGTATTATACCATTGTCGCTGTCGTATTATAATTGCCATGTCTGTCGTATTATACATTGTCTGTCCGTATTATACCATTGTCTGTCGTATTATACCATTGTCTGTAGTATTCATGCTCTATTATACCATGTGTCTGTCGTATTATATACCATTGTCTGTCGTATTATACCATTGTCTGTCGTATTATATCATGTCTGTCGTTTATATCATTGTCTGTGTATTACACCATTGTCTGCTGTATTATAGCATTGTCTGTCGTATTATATCATTGTCTGTTGTATTTCATTGTCTGCTAATTATACCATTGTCGCTGTATTATACCATTGTCTGCTTGTTATACCATTGTCTGTGTATTATATCATTGTCTGTTTGTTTATATCATTGTCCTGTTGTTTATACCATTGTCTGTCGTATTTATCATTGTCTGTTGTATTATACCATTGTGTTGTCTTTTGTATTATACCATTGTCTGTCGTATATATCATTGTCTTTCGTATTTATACTTGTCTTGTTGAATTATCATGTCCTGTCGTATTATATCATTGTCTGTGGTATTATATCATTGTCTGTGGTATATTATCATGTCTGTGCATTATATCATTGTCTGCTGTTATATCATGTCTGTCTTATTATACCATTGTCTGTCCGTATTATATTATTGTCTGTCGTATTATATCATTGTCTCTGTATTATACCATTGTCTTTGTAATTACATGTCATGTCTGTCGTATTATACCATTGTCTTCGTATTATATCATGTCTGTCCTTATTATATCAATGTCTGTCGTATTATACCATTGTCCTGTTTATTATACAATTCTGTCGTATTATACCATTGTCTGTTGTATTATATCAATGCTGTCGTTTATACCATTGTCTTCGTATTATACCATTGTCTGTTGATTATATCATTGTCGTCGTATTAATACCATTGTCTGTTGTATTATATCAATGTCTGTTGTATTATACCATTGTCTTCTATTATATCATTGTCTGTATTTATCATTAGCTGTCGGATTATACCATTTTCTGTCGTATTATTTATTGTCTTTCTGTATTATATCATTGTCTCTGTGTACATGTCTTTCGTATTATACCATTGTCTGCTGTATTATCTCATTGTCTGTTGCATTATATCATTGTCTGTCATATTAGTATCATTGTCTGTCATATTATATCATTGTCTGTCGTTATATTATTGTCTGTGTATTATATCATTGTCTGTTTTCGTATTATACCATTGTCTGTCGTATTATATTATTGTCTGTCGTTTTATACCATTGTCTGTCGTATTATACCATTGTCTGTTTGTATTAGATCAATGGTCGTCGTATTATACCATTGTCTGTCGTTTATACATTTTCTGTCGTATTCTATTATTGTCTTGATCTATTATTGTCTGTCGTATTATAATCATTGTCTCTCGTATTATACATTGTCTGTTCGTTATTATATCATTGTCTTTGTTATTATACCATTGTCCTGTTGTATTTCCTTGTCTCTGTATTATTCATGTCTGTTGTCTTGTATTATATCATTGTCGTTTATTATATCATTGTCTGTTTGTATTATACCATTGTCTGTTGTTTTATTTACATTGTCTGTCGTATTATACCATTGTCTGTCGTATTATATCATTGTCTGTGTATTATATCATTGTCTGTGGTATTATTCATTGTCTGTTGCATTAATCATTGTCGTTGCATTATATCATTGTCTGTCGTATTATACCAGTGTACTGCCGTATTATATCATTGTCGTTGTTATCATTGCTGTGGTATTATATCCTTGTCTGTTGCATTATATCATTGTCTGCTGTACTATATCAATGTCTGTCGTATTATTATTGTTCTGTGTATTATATTATTGTCTGTCGGTATTATATCATTGTCTTGTATTTATATCATTGTCTGTTGTATTATACCCATTGTTGTTCGTATTATACAATTGTCTGACTGTATTTTAATAATGTCTGATGTTGTATTATAACCATTGTCCTGTTGTATTATCCAATTGTCTGTAGTATTATATCATTGTTCTGTTGTATTGTATTATTCATGTCTGTTGTATTATATCATTGTCTGTTGTATTATATACCATGGTCTGTTTTTGTATATACCATTGTCTGTCGGTATTATATCATTGTTGTTGTATTGTATTAATCATTGTCTGTTGTATTATATCATTTGTCTGTTTGTATTATACCATTGTCTGTTGTATTATACCATTGTCTGTCGTATTATACCATTCTGTTGTATTGTATATATATTCATTGTTGTGTTATATCCTTGTTGTTTATTATACCATTGTCTGTGTATATAACCATTGTCTGTTTGTATTATACCATTGTCTGTCGTATATACCATTGTCTGTCGTATTATACTCATTGTCTGTCGTATTATATCATTGTTGTGGTATATATCATTGTGGTATTATTTGTCTGTTGCATTATATCAATTGTCTGTGTCATATATACCATTGTCTGCCATATTTTATCATTGTCTGTGTCCTGTGATTATGGGATCATTGTCTGTGTATATTATTCATTGTCTGTTGCATTATATCATTGTCTGCTGTACTATATCAATGCTGTGTATTATATCATTGTCTGTCGTATTATATTTTGTCTGTCGTATTATACACATTGTTGCTGATTATATCAATGTCTGCGTATTATACTTGTCTGTCGTATTATAACCATTGTCGTCGTATATATTATGTCTGTGTATTATATCATTGTCTGTCGTATTATATCATTGTCTGTTGTTTATCAATGTCTTCGAATTATACCATTGTTGTCGTATTATACCATGGTCTGTCGTATTATATTATTGTCCTGTCGTATTCTATCATGTCTGTCGTATTATACCATTGTCTGTTGTATTATACCATTGTCTGCTGTATTATATCATTGTCTGTTGCATTATATCATTGTCGTTGTGTGCTGCTTAAAATTCATTTTAACGGGAGTGTGAGGATTCGTTTAATTCCTGCTTAGAGTTGCCGTTCTAACATATTGTTTGCCCTCTCCAGACCTTATTGCATTACAAGTCAGGTATTTTTCTAACCCGAATGTGAGGGTCCATATGGAAACCTTTGCTACGGTTATCAAACCTCTTTTTATTTGTTTTTCTATACTGTAAATGGAATTAACATTCCTGAGCATTGGATCTTAAACAAACTGAGGAACACCCCATAATCACCCTATTACAGTTATTCTGTTTATTATAGGAATTATAAAAACAGACCAATATACATTATGGTGATCCTTATGAGACAGTTTAATGGAAGAGGTAAAGTGGTTGTAGTTAATTGGGAGGGGTGGGGGGTATGACCGAGCAGAAAAGTGCTTGGGGGTCGATTGTGGGGCAGGAAGAAAAGGAAGAAATGGAATAGGGAGAAGGGGGTTAGGAAAGGAATTATGGGAAAATTTTGTAAATAACAAAAAATTGGGTAAAGGAAAAGGCAAAGCAGGTAAGAATGGAGAAGAAGCAAAAATATAGGTACAAATAAGAGAAATGCATAGGAAGAAGTAAAGAGCAAATGAGAAGAAGGAAAACAGCGAAAAGTGAAGTGAAAAATGAAAACAAAATGATGAGAGAGAGATGGTGGAGAACAAAGATAAAATGAAAAAAGATTTGAGTGTAGAAAGAAGCTGGTGCCATTAATGGGAGCTACTATCACCCCCAACACAGAAAGATTGAGTGTAGAAAGAAGCTGGTTGCCATCTATGGGAGGCTACTATCACCCCAACACAGAAAGGTTTGAGTGTAGAAAGAAGCTGTGCCATCATGGGAGCTACTATTACCCCAACACAGAAAGTATTGAGTGTAGAAAGAAGCTGTGCCATCTATGGGAGCTACTATCACACCCAACACAGAAAGTTGAGTGTATAAAAGAAGCTGGTAACCTCTATGGGAGTACTATCACCCCAACACAGAAAGCTGTGGTAAATTTTAATTTGGGTTTTCCGTGTTAGCAATATGCCCAGGGCCATTGCCTTTATTGCAAATGAAATTGATGCAATTCTATTGCATACCCAAAATGCAAGTAACAGATCTGATCATATATTGCTACCACCTAATGTCTAGGAAGGTGGAGATCACCCGCATGGAATGAAAAAGTCAAGTTATTCATTTTTGAGTCAATATTAGAAGTTTAGTTTGGATCAACGAAAGGAAAATATCATCCCAACTGCCTGTAATAGAGCGCAAAGCTTAGCAGCAATATGTACCGTAAAAATACGCCAATATTTAAATTGTCCTTCAGAAAATATTTTAGCAAATGTAGAATTAAGGAATCTTTTCTTTGATCATTCTCTGGATAATGTTAGGACTTGAGCGCCCTGAATAACGTTCTAATCGAGCAAAAAAAAAAACACCACACAAAAACAACAGAAGATACGAGCCAAGTGATACAAATATAATAATCCTATTGCATTTACAACCCTGGGCATTTCGAGGTGACCTGGTGCTAAAGGGTTCAGTTGACGGTAATCAAAACAGATGTGTGGAGATAAGATTAGACATATTTAGAGGAGATTTAGGATATTGCTTCTAATCTTTCTTACAAAGGAGATGTTAGTCTACAGGTCAAAGTGGAACTGCAGTTCAGGAACTGTGTGATTAAAGGACAATGGAAGATGCCAACATTGTCTCTTTTGCATAGCGCTGCCCTCTGGTGCGGGGTTTAATGTACATGTGCAACAGTGTCTGTACGATTCTGTTGCATTGGTTTATTACTTCATTATTTGCTATGTCCATTTTTAATTTTGTCAGTGGTCACATGATTTGGGACTTAGCTAAGTGACTATTATAGGATAACATTCCCTGTGTGGCTATTAGAGGATATAAAATCCTTGCTCTACATAATCAAAAGCACACGTGAATATCATAATAGGATATTATTTTGGGAACAATAAAAGACTATTCGGAATTGAAACGCGGTTAAGGATAATTCTTTAAAAAAAAACCTGGGGACTGACTGCACCTGAAAGGAGAAGCAAAGCCCCTTCATGAACTAACAGGGATCTATTGTCTCTCTTCAACTTGGCTCCTGAGAGCAATAACAGATTCCACTCCATACGGCTCCTCTAAGCTCCCTTAGATTATTTATTCTTGTGTGCCGTTCGCATCCGCAGGTGCATTGGCTCCGACAGACCACATCAAACTGAGGCAAGATCTATTGCAGCCCGCGGGACTGACATAATAAATGGTAATTAGAGAAGGAATCTCATGTTACCTTCCAGCCTGGAACTGTCTGAACTCTGATAGAGAACATTTCATTTTGTATTTCCCCCCCCCCTTCCAGATTAAAATAATAATTTCTCGTCTCGTCTGTGCAATGGGCTACCATAGGAAATAAGAACAGAGCAGGTTTAGCTCTGTGGTCTTGTTTCTTTGGGATGTGAAAAAAAAGTCTCAATCTCAAAAAGTTCTTGTAGTTCAGCAAAACCTTAAGTTTCCACCTGAATATTTAACTTATTTGGGGTTCCGAGGCCTTGGAATAGGAAAATAAACCCACCTGATAGAGTTATGTTATTTTTCGGAATCATTTTGGTCACCGCCATAATGTTATAAAGGGCAAATTAAACTAATAATTGAAACAGAATACACAATCCTTACATCTTCCCCTTTAACATTGCACCTCAGTAGGAGATGACAGATACTATTCCTGGGCCCTAGCCTCTTAGGGGCCCCAATGCAAGCAATGTCATTTGTAACAGTAATAAAAGGTACTAATTAAACATTTGCCTTTTAATACCCCATTTAATTATTTTCTTTAACTTATCTCAGCAAACAAACTACACATACCCAGCATTCTAACACTCTTGCTTCTTGTTGGAAGTCTCATGGCGCCCACACACGCAACAATCCTGCATCTTACGATCAGCCTTAGCCAATGAAAAGTGTTTCATTTGTCCATAGGCAAGAAAACTTGTTTGAACCTTTACGAATGTCCTAGACAATCAGATGATAATAAATACACCAATATCGTCCTAGTGTGGTCCGCAGTCGGATAGGACAGTAAATAGATAATAATAATCACAGAAATTAGCAAAGTCACCAGCAGATAGTACAATCCAGATAGGACTTGATCTAGACTTTAACGAAACACATTAGGAAATACAGAACCTCAAATCCTCACACACTTACGGCCAAAGAATTAAACTTATTTATTTATACAGATTCCTAATGTCACCAGCTAAAGTCATGGGTTGCAAATAAGCAACATAAAGCCGTATGGGCGTCCCAGTCTCTAAAACATGGTTCCGTCTGGGCGTCCCCAGTCTCTAAAACATGGTGCCGTCTGGGCGTCCCCAGTCTCTAATCATGGTGCCCTCTGGGAGTCCCCAGTCTCTAAATCATGGGTGCCCTCTGGGAGTCCCCAGTCCTCAAAACATGGTTACCGTCTGGGCGGCCCCAGTCTCTAAATCATTGTGCCATCTTGGGAGTCCCAGTCTCTAAATCATGGCGCCGTCGGGGTCCCCAGTCTCTAAATCATGGTGCCGTCTGGGAGTCCCCAGTCTCTAAAACATGGTGCCGTCTGGGAGTCCTCAGTCTCTAATCAGGTCCGTCGGGTCCCAGTCTCTAAATATGGTGCCGTCTGGGCGTCCCCAGTCTCTAAATCATGGGCCCTCTGGGAGGTCCCCAGTCTCTAAATCATGGTGCCCTCTGGCGAGTCCCCACTCTCTAAACATGGTACGTTGGGCGTCCCCAGTCTCTAAATCATGGTTCGTCTGGGCGTTCCCAGTCTCCTAAAACATGGTTCCGTCTGGGCGTCCACAGTCTCTAAAAACATGGTTCCGTCTGGGAGTCCCCCAGTCTCTAAATCATGGCGCGGTCTGGGAGTCCCCAGTCTCTAAACATGGTGCCGTGGTGGGATCCCAGTCTTGGAATCATGAGCGCATCTGGAGTCCCCAGTCTCTAAATCATGGTTCGTCTGGAGTCCCCAGTCTCTAATCATGCGCCGTCTGGGCGTCCCCAGTCTCTAATCATGGTACCGTCTGGGGTCCCCAGTCTCTAAATCATGGTGCCGTCTGGGAGTCCAAGTCTCTAAAACATGGTACCGTCTGGGCGTCCCCAGTCTCTAGAATCATGGTTCCGTCTGGGCGTCCCACGTCTCTAAAACATGGTTCCGTCTGGGCGTCCCCAGTCTCTAAAACATGGTACCGTCTGGGAGTCCCCAGTCTCTAAATCATGGCGCGGTCGGGAGTCCCCATCTTCAAACATGGTGCCGTCTGGGAGTCCCAGTCTCTAAATCATGGCGCCGTCTGGGCGTCCCCAGTCTCTAAATCATGGGCCGTCTGGGAGTCCCAGTCTCTAAAACATGGTGCCGTCTGGAGTCCTCAGTCTCTAAATCATAGGTGCCGTCTGGGCTCCCCAGTTCTCTAAATCATGGTGCGTCTGGGCGTCCCCAGTCTCTAATCATGGTTCCGTCTGGGGCTCCCCAGTCTCTAAAACATGGCGCCGTCTGGGAGTCCCCAGTCTCTAAATCATGGCGCCGTCTGGGCCTCCCAGTCTCTAAATCATGGTGCCGTCTGGGCGTCCCCCAATCTCAAATCATGGCGCGTCTGGGCTGTCCCTCTCTAAATCATGGTGCCGTCTGGGCGTCCCCATCTCTAAATCATGGCGCCGTTGGGCGTTCCCCAGTCTCTAAAATCATGGTTGCCATCTGGGCGTCTCCAGTCTCTAAATCATGGTTCCGTTGGGCCTCCCCAGTCTCTAAAATCATGGTACATCTGGGCGTTCCCAGTCTCTAAATCATGGTGCCGTCTGGGCGTCCCCAGTCTCTAAAACATGGTGCCGTCTGGGCGTCCCCAGTCTCAAACATGTTCGTATGGGCATCCCAGTCTCTAAATCATGGTTACGTCTGGGCGTCCACAGTCTCTAAATCATGGTGCCCTCTGGGCATCCCAGTCTCAAAACATGGTGCCGTCTGGCGTCCCAGTCTTAAATCATGGTGCACTCTGGGCGTCCCCAGTCTCTAAATCATGGTGCCGTCTGGGCGTCCCCAGTCTCTAAATCCATGGTGCCCTCTGGTGTCCCCAGTCTCTAAATCATGGTGCCGTCTGGGCGTCCCCAGTCTCTAATCATGGTTGCAGTCTGGGCGTCCCCCAGTCTCTAAATCATGGTGCCTCTGTCGTCCCCAGTCTCTAAATCGTGGTTGCCGTCTTGGCGGTCCCAGTCTCTAAATCATGGTGCCGTCGGGCGTCCCCAGTCTCTAAATCATGGTGCCTCTGTCGTCCCAGTCTCTAAATCATGGTGCCCTCTGGGCGTCCCCAGTCTCAAAACATGGTGCAATCTGGGACGTCCCCAGTCTCTAATCATGGTACCGTCTGGGCGTCCCCAGTCTCTCAAATCATGGGTCCGTTGGCGTCCCCAGTCTCGTAAAACTGGTTCCGTCTGGGGCGTCCCTGTCTCTAAACAATGTACCTCTGGGAGTCCCAGTCTCTAAATCATGGCGCCGTTTCTGGGATCCCCGTCTCTAAAACATGGCCGCGCTGGGAGTCCCCAGTTCTCTAAATCATGGCGCTCTGGGCGTCCCAGTCTCTAAAAATCCGGGTGCCTCTGGGAGTCCCCATTCTCTAAAACATGGTGCCGTCTGGGCGTCCCCGCTCTAAATCTGGTGCTCCTGTCGTCCCCAGTCTCTAATCATGGTGCCGTCTGGGGCGTCCCCAGTCTCTAAATCATGGTGCCGTCTGGGCGTCCCCAGTCTCTAAACATGGTGCCGTCTGGGCGTCCCAGTCTATAAAACATTGGTTCCGTATGGGCATCCCCAGTCTCTAAATCATGGTACCGTTCTGGGCGTCCCCAGTCTCTAAATCATGGTGCCCTCTGGGCATCCCCAGTCTCTAAAACACGGTGCCGTCTGGGCGTCCCCAGTCCTCAATCTGGGCCGTCTGGGCGTCCCCAGTCTCTAATCATGGTGCCGTCTGGGCGTCCCCAGTCTCTAAAATATGGTGCCCTCTGGTCGTCCCCAGTCTCTAAATCATGGTGCAGTCTGGGCGTCCCCATCTCTCAAATCATGGTGCCGTCTGGGCGTCCCACTGTCCCTCTAAATCATGGTGCCCTCTGGTCGTCCCCAGTCTCTAAATCATGGTGCCCGTCTGGGCGTCCCAAGTCTCTAAAATCAATGGTGCGTCTGGGCGTCCCCAGTCTCTAAATCATGGTGCCCTCTGTCGTCCCCAGTCTCTAAATCATGGTGCCCTCTGGGCGTCCCCAGTCTCTAAAACAGTGCCTCTGGGAGTCCCCAGTCTCTAAATCATGGCGCCGTCTGGGCCTCCCCAGTCTCTAATCATGGCGCCATCTGGGCGGTCCCCAGTCTCTAAATCATGGCGCCGTCTGGGCGTCCCCAGTCTCTAAATCATGGTGCCATCTGGGCGTCTCCAGTCTCTAAATCATGGTTCCGTCTGGGCATCCCCAGTCTCTAAATATCGGTACCGTCGTTGGCGTTCCAGTCTCTAAATCATCGGTGCCGTCTGGGCGTCCTCCATTCTATAAATCATGGTGCGTCTGGGCGTCCCAGTCCTAAAACATGGTTACGTTGATGGGCATCCCCAGTCTTCTAAATCATGGTACTCGTCCCTT
>JAACNH010000320.1:0-63743 GCA_019447015.1 Hymenochirus boettgeri
GAGGGAATAAACATGTCAGCAAATTGAATGGGGTGTTCACTAGGCTTTTATTTTGTATGTGTAATAGATGATAGATAGATAGATAGATAGATAGATAGATAGATGATAGATGATAGATGATAGATAGATAGAAATATATGGTATTTCATACAGAATTGAATTGGGAGGAAATTTTAACACCCTAGTTACAGAACCGACGACACAACACGACATTTCCCTTCAAGATTTCAAAAACATTTCAAGTCAAATTATTCAAATCAACAGAGTTGGGGAAACACACTAGTGTTGGGGTAGAGAGATTAATTACACGGCTCTGTCGGTACATTAACCATATCCTCTCTTATAAAGGGGACGTTGGGGGGGGGACACAATATGTGGGGGTACGGAGATTTATACACGGCCTGTACGGTGACATGACCATAATCTCTCTTATAAAGGGAATGTGGGGGGGGAAAACTGAATGTGGGGTTGCAGAAATCCCATACCACGGCCCTGTACGGTACATTTTACCCATAATGTCTCTATATAAAGGGAAGTTGGGGGACACACCTAATGTGGGGTACGGGAGGGATTCCATACACGGCCCTGGACGGTACATTACCCCATAATCCTCTCTATATAAAGGGGATGGTGGGGAACAACCTATGGCGGTATGGAGATTTATACACTGCCCTGTATGGTACATTACCCATAATCCTCTCGTAATAAAGGGGAATGTTGGGGAACACACCTAATGTGGGGTACGGAGAGTTCCATACCGGCCTGTTACCGTACATTAGCCCATAATCATCTCTATTTAAAGGGGAATGTGGGGGAACACCTAATGTGGTGTACGGAGATCCATACACGGCACTCCTGTTACGGTACATACACATAATCCTCTCGGATATTAACAAAGGGGGAGGTTGGCGGAAACAACCTAATGTGGGGTGGGTACAGGGATTAATACACGGGCCCTGTAAGGGAACAATTACCCATAAGTCCTCTCTATATAAAGCGGGGAATGTTGGGCGGGGGAACACATAATGTGGTGGTACAGAAATTCCAGACAGGCCCTGTCGGTACATTACCCATAATCCTCTCTATATAAAGGGGGAAGGGTTGGGGGACACACGTAATGTGCGGGTTACGGAGATTCCATACACGGCCCTGTACGGTAGCATTACCCATATCGCCTCTCTATATACAAGGGGAATGTTGGGGAACACCACCTAATGTGGGGGTATGGAGATTTAAACACTGCACTGTATGGTACATTTACCCATATTCCTCTCTATATTAAAGGGGACGTTGGGGAAAACACCAATGTGAGGTACGGAGATTCATACACGCCCTGTGACGGGGTAGATTAGCCATATCCTCTTATATAAAGGGGAATGTTGGGGGAAACACCTGAATGTGGGTACGGAGATTCCATACACGGACCTTTTACGGTACATTACGAATAGATCCTCTCTATATAAAGGGGATGTTGGGAAAGGAACACACTAATGTGGGGTCAGAGAGCATACGCAAGGCCTCTGATGTTACGGTACATTACCCATAATCCTCTCGATATAAAGGGGAATGTTGGGGGTGGGACACCTAAAGGGGGGGTACAGAGATTTCATACAGGGCCCCTGTACGGTACATTAACCATAATACTTCTAATAAAGGGTAATGTTGGGGGAACACACATTAATGTGAGACCGGTACAGAGCAGTTCCATACACGGCCGTAGGGCATTACCCATTAATCAGCTCTCTCTATAAAGGGGGAATGTTGGGGGGGACACCTAATGGGGGTACAGAGATTTCATACATGGCCCGTAACGGTACCTTACCCATAATCCTCTCTATATACAATGGGCAGATGTTGGGGAAACACCTAAGTGGGGTGGTACAGAGATTCCATACACCCCTGTACGGTTACATTACCCTATGTCCTCTCTATATCAAGGGAAGTTGGGGAACCACACCTAGATGTGGGTATGGAGCTTCATACACGGCCCGGTACGGTACATTACCCATAATCCCTCCATGATAAAGGGGAGTTGGGGAGCACACCTAATGTGGGGTACGGAGATTTCATACATGGCCTGTACGGTACATACCCATAATCCTCTTCTAGTATACAGGGGAAGTGGGGGGGGAGCAACGTAAAGTTGTGGGGACAGAGATTCATACAGGGCCCTGTACGGTACAGTACCCCTATCCTCTCTATATACCAAGGGGAATGTTGGGGAGAAACACCTAATGTGGCGGTTACAGAAGATAGATTTCACTACACCGGCCCTGTACGGTACATACCCATCAATCCTCTATATATAAGAGGGGAAGGTTGGGGGGACGAGCCTAAATGTGGGGGTAGGACAGGATTATCCAGACGGCACCTGTACGTACATACCATAATTCCTCTCTATATAAAGGGAAGTTGGGGGGAACGAGCACCTAGTTGTGGGGTACAGATATTTCATACAAGGCCATGACGGTAGAGTACCCATAATCCTCTCTATATAAAGGGGAATGTTGGGGAACAAAACCTTAAGGGGGGTACGGAAGATTGTCATACACGGCCCTCCTGTATGGTACATTACCCCATAATCTCTCTATATAAAGGGGAAGTTGGGGGACAACCTAAATGTGGGGAAGGAGATTTCATACACGGCCTGTTGTACGGTACATTTACCATAACCTGTCTATATAAAGGGGAAATGTGGGGAACACACCTGAATGGTGGAGGTACGGAGATTCCATACACGGCCCTGATACGTACATTACCCATTAATCCCTCTATATAACGGGGAATGTTGGGGAACACACCTATGTGGGGTACGAGATTTCATACACGGCCCGTACGGTTTGATTAAAGAACATACCATAATTCCTTCTCTATATAAAGGGGAATGTTTGGAGAACACACATAATGTGGGGGAAGGAGATTCCATACACGGCCGGTACGGTACATGATCCATACTCCTCTCTATATAGAAAGGGGAATGATTGGGGAACCACACACTATGTGGGGTGGGACGGAGATTCTAACGGCCTGTACGGACATTACCATATCCTTCTATATATAGGGGAATGTTGGGGAACACACCTAATGTGCGGGTACGGAGATTTCATACACGGTCCCCCTGTACGGTAAATTACCCCTAATCCTCTCTAATAAAGGGGAACATGTTGGGGAACACAAACTAATGTGGGGTCAGAGATTCCAACGGCCCGTACGGTAAGATTACCCATAATCCTCTCTATCTAAAGGGGAATGTTGGGTTCGGGACACCTAATGTGGTGTACGGAGATTTCATTTACACGGCTTACGGTACAGTTACCCATAATCCGATATCTATACAGGGGGAATACTGAAGTAGGGGGGGAAACCTAATGTGGGTGGTACGGAAGATCCATTACACGGGCCCTGTACGGTACATTACCCAAAATCCTATCTTTATGAAGGGGAATGTTGGGGAACACACTAATTTGCGGTACGGAGATTAGCGATACACGGCCGGCGTTGGTACTGTGTAAATGGACCCATAACCTCTCTAGATAAAGGGGAATGTTGTGTAGGAACCCCCCCTTAGTGGGGTACGGAGATTTCATACACGGCCTGTACGGTCATACCCATAATCTCCTCTATATAAAGGGGAATGTTGGGGAACACACCTGAAGTGGGGTACGGAGATTAATACACGGCCCTGTATGGTACATTTACCCCTATCCTCTCTATATAAAGCGGGAAAGGTTGGGGGCGGGAACACCTAATATGGGGTACGGAGGCTTTCATACAAGGGCCCATGACGGTACAGTACCCACAACCTCTAAATATATAAAGGGGAATGTTGGGGGGGGGGGGACACCTAATGTGGGGTACGGAGATTCATACACGGCCCTGTCGGACATTACCCATAATCCTCTCTATTAAAGGGGAATGTTGGGGAACACACATAATGTGGGACGGAGATTCATACAGGGCAGCGTTACGGTAATTACCCAGAATCCCCTCTATAGAAAGGGGATGTTGGGGGGTACACCGAACCAATGTGGGGTAGAGAGATTCCGATACACGGGCCCTGTACGGTACAGTTACGCCATAATCCTCTCTATATAAAGGGGACTGTGGGGGGACACTAATTATGGGAGTACGGAGCTTCATACACGGACCTGTACGGACATTACCCACAATCCTCTCCAGCTATATAAAGGAGGAATGTTGGGGGGAGGGGGGGGAAACTAATGGGGGTACGGAGATTCATACACGGACCTGTACGGTACATTACCCATAGATGCCTCTTAGATAAGGGGAATGTTGGGGAACACACCTAATGTGGGGGTACGGAGGATTCATCTAACGGGCCCTGTCACGGTACATTACCATAATCCTCTCTATATAAAGGGACTGTTGGGGAGAACACAGCCTTAATGTGGGGTACAGAGATTTCATTACACGGCGACGGTAGCATTACCCATATACTGTCTATATAACGGGGAATGTGTGGGACGGGAGGAGAACACACTTAATGTGGAGGGTACAGAGATTCATACACGGTGGGTGGGGGGGGGGTTAGGAGGGAGGTTGAAGGGCGGGGCCGGTACGGTACATTACCCATATCTTCTCTATATAAAGGGGGATGTTGGGGGGACCCACACCTAATGTGGGGTACGGAGATTCATACACGGCACTGTACGGGACATGACCGAAAGCCTCTCTATATAAAGGGGAGTTGGGGAAAAACAACCTAATGTGGGTACGGAGAAGATTTCGATACACGGCCGACGGTACATTACCCCCATAATCCCTTAGATAAAGGGGAATGTTGGGGGAAAAGGGAAGGGGGGGGGGAAAAAGCACAAGCTTAATGTGGGGTTACAGAGATTCATACACGGCCTGTACGTGACATTACCCATAATCATCAGCTATATAAATGGGGGATGTTGGGGGACCACACCTAATGTGGGGGTACGGAGATTTCATTACACGGCCCTGTTACGTACATACCCATAACCTCTCTATATAAGGGGAATGTAGAGGGAAACACACCTAATGTGGGGTACGGAAGATTCGCCATACACGGCCCTGTACGGTACATTACCCATAATCATCTCTATATAAAGGGGAATGTGGGGAAACAGCACCTAGGTGGGGTAGTTACAGAGATTCATACACGGCTTGAGACGGTTACATTACCCATAATCTCGCTATAAAAGGGGAGATGGGTTGGGGGGACACACCTAATGTGGGGTACCGAGGTCATACACGGCCCTGTACGGGTACATACACATAATCTCTTCTTAAAGGGAATGTTGGGGTACACACTAATGTGGGGTGGGTAGAGAGATTCCATCACGGCCTGTACGGAACATTACCAAATCACTCATCTAATAAAGGGGAATGTTGGGGAACCACAAACCTAATGTGGCGGTACGGAGATTTCATTACACGGCCCTGTACGGTACAAATTAGCCATATATCCTCTATATATAAAGGGGAAATGTTGGGGGTACACCACCTAATGGGGGGGGTGGTAGAGAGATTCCATACCGGCCCTGTACGGTACATTACCCATAATCCTCTCTAATAAAGGGGAATGTGGGGAACCACACCTTTAATGTGCGGGGCTACGGATATTCGCGGAGTACACGGCCCTGTTACGGAGTACATTACCCCTAATCCTCTCATATAAAGGGGGAATTTGGGGAACAACCTAATGGGGGTACGGAGATTTCATGCACGGCCCAAGGACGGTTCATTACCCATAATACTCTCATATAAAGGGAAGGGTTGGGAAACCACCTAATGTGGGGTACGGAGATTCCATACACGGGCCCTGTACAGTGTACAGTACCCATAATCCTCTCTAATAAGGGGAATGTTGGGGGACGACCTAATGTGGGGGTACGGAGATTTCATTTAAACGGCCCTGTACGGTACAGTCCCATAATCTTCTCTATATAAAAGGGGATGTGGGGGGACACTCCCTAATGTGTTGGGGACGGAGATGTTATTACACGGCCCTGTACGCGTACAATTACCCATAATCCTACTCTATAAAAGGGCGAAGGTTGGGGACACAACTAATGTGGGGGGATACGGAGGATTGACATACACGGCCCGTGTATGGGTACATTACAAAATCCTCTTCATAAGAGGTGAATGTTGGGAAAACACACCTAATGGGGGTTAAACGGAGATCCATACACGGGCCCAGTACGACATTGACCCATAATCCTCTTATAATAAAGGGGGAATTGTTGGGGAAACACACCTAATGTGGGGTACAGAGGGATTCCATTACACGGCCCTAGGACGGTTACATACCCATAATCCTTCTCTATAGAAAGGGGAATGTTGGGGAACACACCTTAATTGGGGACGGAGATTCCATACACGGCCCTGGACGGGGCACATTATGCATAATCCTCTTATATAAGGGGAATGTTGGTTTTTTTTTTTTTTTGGGGAAAAAACCAATGTGGGGTACACAGAACAAAGGAGAGATTCATAAACGGCCCTGGTACGGTACATTACCCGTAATCCTCTCTATATAAAGGGGAAGTTGGGGGACACACTAATTGTGGGGGGTTGAGAGAGCAACACGGCCCACGTACGGTTAAATTACCCATAATCCTCTCTATATAAAGGGGAGTGGGGGAACACAACCTAATGTGGGAGGGTCCCGGTACAGAGATTCATACACGGCCCCTGTGTACGGTCGATTACCATCCATAAGCGTCTCATGATGACAGAGGGAGGGACAATGGGAGGGACAACACCTAAGTGTTTGGTGTTTAGCGAAGATATGCTTCATGTTTATCACGGAGGCATTAGTAGCGCGGAGGAAGACATTACCCGCTAACTCTCCTCTCATAATAAACGGGTGAATCGTGGGGTTACCACCTGTAAGTTGAGCGCCGCAGCAGGTACGGGAGACTTCGCAATGACACAGGGCCGGGTACGGGTCAAGTTACCCTAATCCTCTGCTAAGGTATAAAATGGAAATGGGTGCCCCGCCCGCACCGCCACACGACAGCACCTGAAATGTGGGTATCGCAGCGATTTGCGAATACCACGGCCCGTGGGGAGGATGGTAACAGTTACCACGATGACACATCTCACTAATATTAAGGGGGACTGTTTGGGGGAAAAACAACCTAGATGTCTGGGGCCGGTTGTGTGGTAGAGGAGATAGACCGATCACACCGGCCTCGGAACCGGGGCCTGTTGACAGTGGGACCAGAATCCTCTGCATATATTAGAAGGGAAAAGTTGGGGGGGCGGCCTCAACTGCACGAATTGGCAGGGGGAGGGGTCGCACGGAGAAGGAGTAGTCCATAAACGGCGCCTTACCGGTACACTACCCCATATTCGTGACTCTAGGGAGTCAACTATAAGAGGGACTGTAGAGGGAGAAGAACACAACCAGAATGTGACAGTGTACATGAGAATTCCCATACACGAGCGACCCCTGAACGCGGGACATCGAGGCTGGTAGGGCTAACGAATACCCCTAATCTCTAGCGGCTGAAAGGGGAATTCTTTGGGGAACACACCTAATGCCGTCGAGTACGGAGATGACCAAGGTCGCACGGCCCGGTGACGGTTACATACCCATTAATTCTGCATATATAGAAGAACCCCAACTGGTACCCGCCCCTCAGGAGGCGTGTGCCCCCCCTTCAATTGTGTGTGTTTGAGGGTGAACAGCACCTAATGTGGGGAATCCGTACGGAGATCCATACACGGCCCGCTGCTACAGTGACATTACCATAGATTCCTCTAGATATAAAATGGGGGTGGAAGTTGGGGCCGGCGGCCACCAATGGGCTGGGACGGATAGTTATTCCATTTCACACGGCCTGGTTACTGGGTGTATATTACCCATAAATCCTCTCTTCTATAAAGGGGAATGTTGCGGGGAGAAAAAACACCTAATGTGGTGTACGGAGAGATTCCATACACGGGCCTCTGTACGGTACAGGTACCCATTAATCCTCTCTATATATAAGGGATAAGGTGGGGAACACAGCCGTATGTGGGGTACAGCGATTCACATACAACAACGCCAGTACGGTACATTACACATAATCCTCTCTATATCAAGGGGAGATGGTGGGGGAACACACCTGAATGTGGGGTACGGAGACGGATTCCATACACGGGGACCCCTGTACGGTGACAATACCCATAATGTCCTCTCGATATAAAGGGGATGTTGGTGGACAACCTAATGGTGGAGGTATGGGAGAATTCATTACAGCTGCCCTGTGTACAGGTACATACCATACTCCTCTCTTATATCAGAAGGGGATATTGTTGGGGAAACCGATATGCGGGGTACAGAGATTAATACAAGGCTTATTACGTACACATTACCCATAATCCCTCATAGTATAAAGGGGGACTGTTGGGGGACACACCTAATTGGGGTACGGACAGAGTTCCGCATACACGCGCCCGGTACGGTACCATTACCAGTAAGTCCTCTCTATATATGAAGGGAATGTTGGGGGAAGACACACCTAGTGGGGGGGGGTCCAGAGATTCCAGACCAGGCGCCTGTACGGTACAAGTACCCATACCTCTCTATAATAAAGGGGAAGGGAATGTGGGGGGAACGAACCAATGGGGTACAGAGATTCCATACACGGGCCCACTGACGGGTACTTATTACCATACTCCTCCTATAATAAGGGGGAAAATGTGTGGGGAACACCCCTAATGGGGGGTACGAGATTCCGGAATACACCACGGCCTCTGTACAGAATAGATGTACCCATAATCCCTCTAAAAGTACCGGAGCTGTTGGGGGCAGCGGAGGGGGACCACCCACCTAATGTGGGGTACGGACGGGCTCGAGAGTCAACTTTACATCGGCCCCTTACAGTACATCAACATCCCCATAATCCTCTCTATATAAGGGGAATGTTGGAGGGGAACACACCTAATGTGGGTGTAGAGAAAGCTGCATGACACGCCCTGTCCGGTACATTGACCAAAAGCCCTCTCTACATAAAAGGGGAATGTTGGGGAAAATACACACCTAATGTGGGGGTACGGAGATTTAATACACGGACCGTACGGTACGAATTACCATAAGCCTCTTCGATATAAGGGGAATGTTGGGGGAAACACCTACTGGTGGGTACGAGATTCCCATACAGCGCCCTGTACGGTACATTACCCAAATCCTATGTGTTATATCAAGGGGAATTTGGGGAAGCACAGGGGAACACAACCTAATGTGGGGGTGCGGAGATTTCATACACGCCACTGTACGATTAACATTACCACAGAATACCGTCCTCTATTATTAAAGGGGAAGGTGTCGGGGAACAGCAACTATACCCCTGCGCCGCCCGCCCCCCGGTACGGAGGAGGGGGATAGTACCATAACAAGGGCGCCGTACATACTTACATAATCCGTCTCTATATAAAGGGGAATGTTGCGGGAACACACCTGAAGTGGGGGACCGGGAGATCCGACTATCGGCCCTGTACGGTACACTTACCATTAATCCTCTCGTATCTAAAGGGGAATGTTGGGGGACACCACCTAATGTGGGGGGACGGAGATTCCATACACGGCCCTGTAGGTGTTACATACCCAATGAATCCTCGTCTATAGGTAAAGGGGAAGTCGTGGGGGAAAGCACACCTAATGTGGGGTAGAGAGCATTCCATTACACGGCCCTGTACGGTAGAATGTACAATAATCCTCTCTATATAAAGGTGGAGATGTTGGGAACACACCTAAGGGGGGTATGGAGATTTCATACGACGGGCCCTGTAAGGGTCATGTAGCCCATAATTCACTGCTCTATATAAAGGGGAATGTGGGGGGACACACATAGTGGAGGGGTACGGGATCAAGACACGGCCCTGTAGGTACAGTACCCATAATCCTCTCTATAATTAAAGGGGGGAAAATGGTTGGGGGGCACACCTATGCGGGTAACGAGATCCATACAGCGGCCTCTGTACTGTTACCGTACCCATAACCTCTCTATATAAAGGGGAGGTGGGGGGAAACCACAGCTAATGGTGGAAGGGTACGGCAGGATTCCATACACGGCCCCTGTACGGACATCAACCATAATCCTCTCTATATAAGGGGAATGTTGGGGACAACACCTATGTGGGGTACGGAGATTTCATACAGCGGCCATGTACGGGCTACAATTACCATAATCCTCTCTATATAAAGGTGGGAAATGGTGGGGAGAACACGACCTAATATGGGGTACGTAGATTCCATACACGGCCCTGTACGGTACATTACCATATCCTTCTATAGTAAAGGAGAATGTTAGGGAACACCAAGGCCTAATGTGGGGTACGAGATTTCATACCGGCCTGTACGGGACATTACCCAGAATGACTCTCTATATAAAGGGGAATGTTGGGTGGACCACACCTAAGGGGGGTACAGAGATTCATACACTGCCATGTACGGTAACATTACCATAATCCTCTCTATATAACGGAATGGTGAAGGGAAAGGGAACACACCTAATGTGGGGGTAAGGAGGATTTCATACAAGGAGCCTGTATACGGGTAAAGTACCAAAGCCTCTCTATATAAAGGGAATGTTGGGGGGGGGAACACACCTAATTGTGGGGGGTTCCCTTTAAATAATATAGAGAGAGAGTTATGGGTCAATGCGGTACCGAGAACACGAACCAGGTGCCATTAGAATCTCTGTACTAACCCCACACTTAGGTGTCCCCCCCCAACATTCCCTTTATATAGAGAGGATTAATGGGTAATGTACACTGTACAGCGGGCCAAAGTGATGAAATCTCCTTACCTCCAATCAGCAGGTACCCCCCAACATTGTGTGTCCCCACATGTCCCCTTAATAGAGAGGATTGACGGAGTAATGCTACCCGTACAGAGGCCTGTGTATTGAATCCTCCATACCACCACATTAGGTGTGTTCCCCCAACATTCCCCTTTATATAGAGAGGATTATGGGGCGTAATTTACCGTACAGGGCCGTGTACTGGAATCTCGTCACCCCAACATTAGGTCTTGGTTGCCCCAACCATTCCCCTTTATCTAGAGAGGATTTTATGGTAATGTTACCATACGGCGAGTGTTGACAAATCTGCAACCCCACAATTAGGTCCGCCCAATTTCCCCTTATATAGGTTATCCGATATAGAGGGATTATGGGTAATGTAACCGTAACAGGGCCCGTGTATGAATCATCCGTACCCACATTAGGTAGTCTGTCCCCCCAACATTTCCCCTTTATATAAGAGGAGTTATGGGTAATAGTACGTACGAGGGCCCTGGTATGAATCTGTACCCCACATTAATGTGTCTCCCCCCAACCATTTCCCCCTTTCTATAGAGAGGTTCTAGGAGTAATGTTACGTACAGGAGGCCGATTGTATGAAATCTCTGTAACCCCAGCATTAGGTGTGTTCCCAACTTCCCCCTTTATATAGAGAGGATTATGGGTACTGTAAACCGTACAGGGCCCGTGTAAGGAATCCTCCGTACAACCACATTAGGTTGTGTCCCCCAACATTTCCCCTTTATAAGCAGGAGCGATTAATGGGTTAATGTTACCGTAACAGGGCCCGTGCTATGCGCAATCTCCGTACCCCAATTAGGTTTTGTGGTTCCCCACATTCCCCCTTTTTATATCGAGAGGATTTTGGTAATGTAAAATACAGTACAGGGCAGTGTCATGAAATCTCCATACCCCACATTAACGTGTGTTCCCCAAACATTCCCCTTTAATTAGAGGAGGATTATGGGGTAATTACCGTACAGGGCCGGTATGGTAATCTCCGTAACCCACATTAGGTTGGTGTCCCCCAACATTCCCCTTATATGTTAGAGAGGGATTATGGGTAATGTACCGGACAGGCCCGCCGTGTATCGGAATGATTTCTGTAAACCCCACTTAGGTGCTCCCCCCCTACATTCCCCCTTAAAAGAGAGGATTATGGGTATGTGTACCGTACAGCGGCCCCGTGTATGAAACTCCCTCCCCCACATTAAGGTGTCCTCCCCCCAACACTCCCCTTTAATATAGAGAGGATTATGGTTAATGTCCGTTACAGAGCCGTGTATGAAATACCTGTAACCCACCCCCAATTAGGTGTGTTTCCCCAACATTTTTGATTTTGAATTTGACATTGAAATGTTTTGAAATCTTGGAAGGGAATGGGTGGTGTGCTTGTAGTTCTGTACTAGGGTGTTAAAAATTCCCATTCATTCTGATGAATATAAATATATTACCCTTCTGTTTCCATGGCAACCATACACAAAAGAATAAAAATATATGTATTTCATCAGAATGAATTGGGAAATTTTAACACCTTTAGTTACAGAACCTACAGCACACACACATTCCCTTCCAAGATTTCAAAACATTTCAAGTCAAATTCAAAATCAAAAATGTTGGGGAACACACCTAATGTGGGGTACAGAGATTTCATACACGGCTCTGTACGGTACATTACCCATAATCCTCTCTATATAAAGGGGAATGTTGGGGGGGACACCTAAGTGGGTATGGAGCATGTATACACGGCCCTTGTACGGTACATTACCCATAATCCTCTCTATATAAAGGGGAATGTTGGGGGACACACCTAATGTGGTGTACGGAGATTCCATACACGGCCCTGTACGGTACATTACCCATAATCTATAATCCTCCTTCTAATTAAAGGGGGAATGTTTGGGGAACACCCGGCTTAATGTGGGGTATGGAGTTTCATGACAACTGCCTGTCTGTATTTTACATTACCCAAATCCTCTCGATATAAAGGGGAATGTTGGGGAACACACCTAATTGGGGTACGGAGATTGCGGCATCGCACGGCCCTGTACGTTACATTACCGATAATCCGCTCCTGCTTATATAAGGGGAATGTTGGGGGACACACCTATGTGTGTACGGAGATTCCTACACGGCCCTGTACGGTACATTCCCATGAATCCTCTCTATATAAAAGGGGAATTTTGGAACACACCTAATGCTGGGGTTACAGAGATTTCTAACATATTCGGCCCTGTACGTACATACCGTTCCTAGACCCTCTCTATATAAAGGGGAATGTGTTGGGGGAGACACCTATGTGGGTACTAGATTTCATACATGGCCTCGTACGGTACTATTACCCATAATCCTCTCTATATAAAGGGGAATGTTGGGGAACAGACTACCTAATGTGGGTACAAGATGATTTCATAGCACGGCCCTGTTAGCGGTACAATTACCCATAATCCCTCTATATCACGGGGATAATCTCTATATACAAGGGGAAATTTGGGGGGGGACCTAATGGTGGGTTTAGCAGAGGATCCATACACGTCGCTCGTATCGGTACATATAGCCATAAATCCCTCTCTATTATAAAGGGGTAATTTGGGGCAACCGGTCACCTAATGTTGGGGTGACAGAGATTTCCATAGCGACGGCCGGCTGTACGGTACTAATACCGCCTCCCATAATCCTCTCTATATAAAGGGGAATGTTGGGGAACACACCTAATGTGGGGTATGGAGATTTCATACACAGGCTCTGTACGGTAGGGCAATTACTTCCATAATCCTCGTCTATATAAGGGGAATGTTGGGGGATCACCTCTATATGTGGGTAATGCGGAGATTTCATACTGGCCGCTGTACTGTACGATTATCCCGCATAATCCTCTCTATAAAAGGGGAATGTTGGGGGGGACACCTGAATGTGGGGTTACAGAGATTCTATGGACAGCTGCTGTCTCTCGGTACCGCATTAGACCCATAATCTCTCTCTCTATTATCAAGGGGGTTAATGTTTGGGGAACACAAGACCAATGTGGGGTACAGAAGATTCTATAACACGGACTAACGGCCCCATTAACAGGTACCTTACGCCTATATCCTCTCATATAAAGGGGATTTTGGGGGGAACGTACTAATTTGGGTATCAGAGATTTCGTCATAGCACTCCTCTGTACTGTACATATGACCCGGTTAATCCTCTCATATAAATAGGGAGGAATGTTGGGGAAGCTACCACCTAATGTGGGGTGCAGAGATTTCATGATCAGGACGGGCCCTGTAACGGTGATCATTACCGCCTAATCCCTCTCTATATAAAGGGAATGTTGGGAACCACGGCTAATGTGGGGTAGCGTGGAGATTCCGATACACGGCGCTCTTTACGGTACATTAATCTTATAATCGCTCATCTATAATCTAAAGGGGAATGTGGGGAAGCACACCTAATGTGGGGTACGGAGATTCCAATACAGGGCTCCTGTACGGTACAATTACGCGCTGGCATAATCCTCATCATATGACAAGGGGAAGTTGGGGAACGACACGCTATGTGGGGTAGCGGAGATTTCATATCACGGCCGCTGTAAGGTACAATTATCCCATAATCCTGCTCTATATAAAGGGGAATGTTTGGGGAACCACACCTAAATGTGGGGTACCAGCAGATTCCATACATGCCGCTGTTACTGTACATTACCATAATCGCTCTCTATAGAAATGGGTAATGTTGGGGGGGAGCACATACCTAATTGTTGGTACGGAGATTCATACAGTCTCTGTATCGGTAGGAAAAACGTTATCCCATAATCTCTCTCTCTATACAAGGTGGAATGTTGGGGAAACCTAAGTGGGGTACGAGATTCCATACAGCGCCCTTACGGTACATTAGCCACAATTCTCTTCTCTTTATGAAGGTAATGTTGGGGAACAACACCTAATTTGGGTACGGAGATGCCATACACGGCCCTGTCTTACATTAGCCTGATCCTCTCTATGATAAAGGGGAATAGTTGTGGAACCCGCCCCTTATGTGGGGGTACGGAGATTCAATACACGGCACCTAGTATCGGTAGCGATTTACCTCATATCCTGCTCTGATATAAAGGGGAATGTTGGGGAAGCTCGACTCCCTATGTGGGTACGGTAGATTTCATACACGGGCGCGCTGTATGGTTAGTGGGCATTACCTCATAATGCCTGCTGCCTATATCAAGGGAATGTGGGGGGGACACCTAATTAGGGGGTAACGGAGCTTTCCTATGCACGGCCGCTGTACGGTACATTACGCTCACACTAATCCTCGCATATAATAAAGGGGAAGGTTGGGGGGGGACACAACTAATGGTGGGGGTATCGGTTAGATTTCATATCACTGTCCCTGTAGCGGTAACAATTACCCATAATCCTCTCTATATAAAGGGGAATGTTGGGGAACACGCTCTAATTGGGGTCCAGAGTATTTCATACAAAACGGCCTCTGTACCGGTACATTACCCATAATCCTCTCTATATAAAGGGGAATGTTGGGGAGACACACCTACTGTGGGGTATCGGAGTTATTTTCATACTGACGGCCCTGTAGGCGGTACATTACCCATAATCCTCTCTATATAAAGGAATGTTGGGGAGGGGCACGACCTATGTGGGTATAAAAGAGAGTATTCATACCCGGCTCCTGTACGGTACATACCGCATAATCGCTCTCTATATAAAGGGATGTGGGGGGAGACACTAATATGGGGTAGCAGGATCTTTCATACACGGCGCCTGTACGGTAACACTTACCGCTCAGCATGCCTCTCAATATATAAGGGGAATGTGGGGTGGGACACCTAATGTGGGGTACGGAGATTTCATACTACGGGCCCTGTACGGTACATTAACCGCATATGCTCTCTATATAAAGGGGGAATTTGGGAACACCAACTAATGGTTTTGGGGTTACGGAGATTTCATACACGGCCTGTACGGTACATTACCCTAATGCCTCTTCTATATAAAGGGAATGTTGGGGAACACACCTAATGTGGGGTACTGAGATTTCATACAACGGCCCTGTACGTACTATACCCTAAGTCTCTCTATAATGAAAGGGGAATGTTGGGGGAACACACTAATGTGGGTACAGATATTTCATACACTACGGTCCTGGTACGGTACATGACCCATAATCCTCTCATATAATACAGGGGATGTTGGGGGACACATAAACAATGTCGGGTACGGAGATTTCATACAAACGCCTGTTTACGGACATTACGAGCCCATAATCGCTCTCTACTAAAGGGGAATGTTGGGGATACTTACAACATCCTAATGTGGGTACGGAGATTTCATTACACGGCCCTGTATATACTCGGTCACATTACCCATACTTCCTCTCTTATATAAAGGGGAATGTTGGGGGAACACACCTAATTGGGTAGCTAGGTAGATTCAACACAGCCCTGTACGGTAGCATTACCCATAATCCTCTCTCATATAAAGGGGAATGTGGGGGACACACCTAATGGGGGTAGGGCGGAGATTTCATAACCATTGCGGCCTGTAGCGGTGGACATTTACCCATAAGCCTCTCTTATAAAGGGGTAATGTGGGGAACACCACTTAATGTGGGGTAGGGGTGATTCCAACACTGCGCCTGTACGTTAGCATACCGCATAGATCCTCTCCTATATTAAAGGGGAATGTTGGGGAACACACGGGCTACTGTGGGGTACAGAGATTCCATACACGGGTTTCTCTGTACGGTACATTTACCCATAATCCTCCTCTTTTAAAGGTGAATTTTGGGAACACGCCTAATGTGGGGCTTATCAGAGATTCATCCATGCCCTCGTACGGTACACTTACCGCTATCCTCATTCTATATATAGTGCGAATTTTGGGGGTAGCACACCATAAGTGGGGTTGTGAGATTCTTTCTACAAATCGGCCCTGTACGGTTACTTCGTCGCCTAATCCTCTCTGATATACAAAGGGGTAATGTTGGGGGAAAAAATACACACTAATGTGGGGTACCACAGGTGGGTACGATTTCATGACACGCAGACCTGATACGGTACTCTTACCATAATCCTCTCTCATTAAAGGGAATGTTGGGTTGCACACCTAATTGGGGTACGGAGATTCCATAGCACGCCCTGTACGGTACAGTACCCTAATCCCTGCTCTATTATAACGGGTACGTTGGGGACACACGCTATGTGGGGTACGGAGCTTTCCACTACTACGGCGATCTGTACGGTACATACCGCATAATCGCTCCTGCTATATAAATGGGAATGTTGGGGAAGTGCACACGCTAAGTGGGGTAGAGGGGGGGCGGAGATTTATACAAACGCACGGCCGTGTACGGTACATTTCGCCTTATATCCTCTCTTATAAGAAGGGGGAATGTTTGGGAAACCATACCCCTAATGTGGGGTACGGAGATTCCATACTAGCGGCGCTGTGCTAGTACATTAACGCCATAATCCTCGCTATATAAAGGTGAATGTTGGGGGACAACCTTAATGTGGGGTTACGGAGATTTCCATAGCACGGCCCCTGTCAGGTTATCATTTTACGCCATAATCTTCTTCTATATAAGGGGATGTTGGGGGGGGACTATCCTAATGTGGGTATACAGAATTTCATAGCACGGCCTGTACGGTACAATTACCCTAATCCTCTCTATATAAAGGGGCATGTTTTGGGGACCCACCTAATGTGGGTACGGAGATTTCCCATAGCACGGCCTGTATGGTACATTACCCCTAATCGCTCTCTAATATAAAGGGAAGGTGGGAAACAGCACCTAATGTGGGGTACGGTAGATTCCTATAGCACGCTCTCTGTACGGTACAATTACTCCATAATCCTTCTCTATATAAAGGGTAATGTTGGGGAACACATCGCTAATGTGGGTCTGTACCGAGATTCCATAGCACATGCGCCTGTAACGTACAATTACTCTCATATATCCTCTGCTATATAAGAGGGGATGTTTGGGAACACCCCTAATGTGGGGTACGGAGATTCGCATACACGGCCCTTGTACCGGTCTCATTAACTCCATAACCTCTCTATATAAAGGGGATGTTGGGGGAACAGCACCTTAATGTGGGTTACAGAGATTATCATAGGCACGGTCCATGTAGGCGGTACAATTACACCATAATCCTCTCTATATAAAGGGGAATGTTGGGACACACTAATTGGGGTAGAGAGATTCTCTATACACGGCCCTAGTACGGTACGATTACCGGCATAATCTCGCGTAATCCTCTCTCATATAAAGGGGATGTTGGGGAATACACCTAATGTGGGGGTAGTTCAGTAGGATTTTGCTACAATACACGGCCCTGTACGGGTACATTACCATAATCCTCTCTATATAAAGGGGATTTGGGGGATAGACACACCTAATGTGGGGGCTAGAGAGATCCATACAAGACGGCCCTGTACGGTAGCATTACCCATAATCCTTCTCTATATAAAGGGAATTTTGGGGGACACCTTAGATGTTGGGGTAGAGTAGATTCCATACACGGCCTGTACGGTTCCTTACCCATAATCCTCGTCTATATAAAGGGGGGAATGTTGGGGAATCACACCTAATGTGGGGTACGGTAGATTTCATACAGCGCCCTGTTATGGTGACATTAACCCATAATCCTCCTATATAACGGGGAGTTATGTTGGGGGTAACACACCTAGATGTGGGGTAGAGAGATTCATACACGTGCCCTGTACGGTACGATTACCATAATCCTCTCTATATAAAGGGGAATTTGGGGGGACACCTAATGTGGGGTAACGGAGATTCCATAACACGGTCCCTGTACTGTACATTAAGCCCAGAATCCTCTCTATATACAGTGGAATGTTGAGGGGAACACATCCTAATGTGAGGTACATAGATTCCATACAGCTGCCCTGTAGCTGTACATTACCCTTTATAATCTTGCCTCTCTATATACAAGGGGAATGTTGGGGAACACACACCAATGTGGGTATCGGAGATTCCAGACAACGGCCATTGTACGGTACAGTTCCCATAAAGAAGTCCTCATCTATAATAAAGGGGAATGTTGGGGCGAACACAATGTGGGTACAGGAGATCCTACACAGGCCCTGTACGAGTATCATACCCATAATCCTCTCTATAAAGGGAAGAGTTGGGGGGGAACACATAATGTGGTGTAGGGCGGAGATTCATGACACGAGTCCTGTACAGTACATTACCCATAACCTCTCTATATAAAGGGATGTTGGGGAGACACACTCTAATTGTGGGGTACGAGATCGCATACAGCGCCCTGGTACAGTACATTACCAATAATCTCTCTATATAAAGGGGAATGTTGGGGACACTACCTAATGTGGGGTAGTAGAGAGATTCCATACACGGCCCTGTACGGTCATTCCCATACTACCTCTTCATATAAGGGGATGGTGGGAACACACCTATGTGGGGTACGGAGAGATTTCATACAAGGCCCTGTACGGTTACATACCCATAATCGCTCTCTATATAAAGGGGAATGTTGGCGGACACACTAATGTGGGGTAGTGAGATTCCATACACGGTCCCCCGTGTACAGGTACATTACCCATAATCCTCTCTATATAAAGGGAATGTTGGGGGAACTACACCTAATGTGCGGGTACGAGAGATTTCTATACACGGCCCTGTAGCGGTACATTCAACGCCATAATCCTCTCTATATGAAAAAGGGAATGTTGGGGAGGAACTTCACCTAATGTGGGGGTCGAGAGATTCATAGCACGGCACTCCTGTACGTACATTACCTCATAATACCTATCTATAAAAGGGGTAATGTTGGGGGGAACACACCTCCAAGGTGGGTAAGCAGAAATTCCATACTACCGGCCGCTGTACGGTAGCAATTACCCATAATCCCTCTCTATTATAAGGGGAATGTTGGGGGGAACACGCTATGTGGGGGTACGTGAGATTCCATGATCACGGCCTCCTGTACGTGTACATACCATATGCGCTCTCATTAAAGGGTAATTGTTGGGGTGACACACCCTAATGTGGGTGTTAGAACGAGATTCCATACAGACGGCCTGTACAGTACATACACATACATCATCTCTATATTAAAGGGGAATGATTGGGAAACCACACCTAATGGGGTAGAGATTTCCATCTCGGGCGCTGCATGTACGGTACATTACCCAATCCTCTCTATAAAAGGGGAATGTTGGGGAAACACATAATGTGGGGTACGGATATTTCATACACGGCCCTGTACGGACATTACCCATAATCCTCTCTATATAAAGGGGAATGTTTGGGAACACCCTAATGTGGGTAAGGAGATCCATACACGGCGGCGCTGTACGGTACATTACCCTAATCCCTCTCTAATAAAGGGGAATGTTGGGGGGAAACCACCTAATGTGGGTACGGAGATTCCTACACGGCCGGTACGGTACATTACCATAATCCTCTCTATATAAGGGGAATGTTGGGGACACACCTAATGTGGGGTACTGAGATTCACTACACGGCCCTGTACGGTACATTACCCATACATCCTCTTCTATTCAGGTGAATGTGGGAACACACCTATATGGGTACGGAGATTCCATACACGGGCCCTGTACGGTACATTACCTAATCCCCTCTATATAAAGGGAATGTTGAGGGAACACACCTAATGTGGGGTACGAGATTTCATACAGCGCCCTGTACGGTCTACATTACCCTATAATCCCTCTCTATATAAAGGGGAATGTGGGGGACACCTAATGTGGGGTAGCAGAATTTCATACACTGTCCCTGTACGGTACATTTACCCATAATCCTCTCTATTAAAGGGAATGTTGGGGAACCACACCTAATGTGGGTACGGAGATTTCATACACGGCCCTGTACGGTACATTACCCATAATCCTCTCTATAAAAGGGGAATGTTGGGGAACCACCTAATGTGGGGTACGGAGATTTCATACACGGCCTGTACGGTACATTACCCATAATCCTCTCTATATAAGGGGAATGTTGGGGACCCTATGTGGGGTACGGAGATTCCATACACTGCCTGTAACGGTACATACCCATAATCCCTCTCTATATAAAGGGAATGTGGGGAACACACTATGTGGGGTAAAGATTCCATCACACGGCCCTGTACGATCTACATTCCCCATAATCCTCTCTATATAAAGGGAATGTGGGGGAACGACACCTAATGGGGGTACAGAGATTTCATACACGGCCCTGTACGTACATTACCCATAATCCTCTCTATATAAAGGGGAATGTGGGGGAACACACCTAATTTGGGTACAGAGATTCATACAGGCCCTGTACGGTACATTACCCATAATCCTCTCTATCCAAAGGGGGAATGTTGGGGAACACACCTAATGTGGGGTACGGAGTATTCCATACAGCCGCCCTGTACGGTAACATTACCCATAATCCTCTCTATATAAAAGGAAATGTTGGAACACACCTAATGTGGGCTACGGAGATTCTATACACGGCCGGCCCTGTACGTACATACCCATAATCCTCTCCTATATAAAGGGGAATGTAGGGGAACACCCTAATGTGTGGTGTACGAGATTTCATACAGGCCCTGACGTACATTACCCATAATCCTCTCTATTATAAAGGGTAATGTAGGGGAACACACCTAATGTGGGGTACGGAGATTCATACACGGCCCTGTACGGTACATTACCTAATCCTCTCTATTAAAGGGAATTTTGGGGAGCACACCTAATGTGGGGTACGAGAGATGTCATACACGGCCTGTACGTACTTTACCCATAATCCTCTCTATATAAAGGGAATGTTGGGACACACCTAATGTGGGTACGGAGATTTCATACACCGGCCCTGTACGGTAGCATTACCCATAATCCTCTCTATATAAAGGGAATGTTGGGGGGACACACTAATGTGGGGTACGGAGATCTTCATACACGGCCCTGTACGGTACATTACCCATAATCCTCTCTATATAAGGGGAATGTTGGGGAACACACCTAATGTGGGGTACGGAGATTCCATACACGGCCCTGTACGTACATTACCCATAATCCTCTCTATACAAAGGGGAATGTTGGGGAACACACCTAATGTGGGGTACAGAGATTTCATAGCACGGACCCTTCTGGGGACGGTACATAGTACCCATATCCTCTCTACATAAAGGGGAATGTGGGGGAACACCCTAATGTGGGGTATGGAGATTTCTATACACGGCTCCTGTACGGTACATTACCCATAATCCTCTCTATATAAAGGGGAATGTTGGGAACACACCTAATGTGGGGTACGGCGATTTTCATACACACGGCCTGTACGGTAATATACCCACTAATCCTCTCTATAAAGGGGAATGTTGGAGCGCACACCTAATGTGGGTGAGCGGAGATTCCTATACACGGCCCTGTACGGTCATTACCCATATCCTCTCTATAAAGGGGAATGTTGGGGAACACACTAATGGGGTACGAGAGATTCCACTACCGGCCTGTACGTCTTCCCTAATCCTCTTTAAAAAAGCGGAATGTAAAGAGATGTTAGCACAGCCCTTCCCAATCTATTATGTATTTGTATTAAAGGCAACTTGGGTAGGAATGTTGCACAGCTGCTGTGGTTTTACATTGACTCATTCCCTTTCATCTGTAAAAATAACGGGGAGGGTCCCATGTCAGGTCTGGTTGGTTTAGCACATTCCTCTCTCTAAACTGGCGTGCCTGGGGAGGTTTATGGTGGGTGGGTTACAAACCATGGCGTCTACCAGGGCCGAACCCACAAACCAGAAGAATTGGAATATTAAATGTTCATATGGGTTAAAAGGGCCCTTGAAACAATGTCCCCCCACAACTGCTTTAACATGAACAGTTACCACACTGCCTACACATGTTTCATGCTCGGCTGTTATAGGGGTGACTTATCCTGGATACAACGGGCTATGTACCGAGAGCGTTATCGCTCTCTGTCCCTCCCCTAGGCACATGCATTGAGCCGATAACGTCTCTCGGTGCATAGTGAATGGGGTTTCCATACTGAAACTTACTTGCAGTATCTGTGGATTCGGCCTGGTACATAGCTGAAGCTACAACTTTTAAAAATACTCGGGCAACCACCGTTATTGACAAACAGTCATGTTAACACTTGGTACACTGGATTAACGTTAAGGATGTAAAAGCCATTCGCAGGCTTTCGATCATAGCCCTGAACGTATCTAGATGGCTGAACTGATTGCTTGTGTGTGCCTATGTGACTGCGGTATCTATATGATTGTGTGATCTATGTGACTGCCGGTATCTATATGATGTGTGTCTATGTGACTGTGCGATCTATTGTATTGTGCACTCGGATCGATATCTATATGATTGTTTGATCTATGTGACTGCGTATCTATATGATTGTGTGATCTATGTGACTGGCGGTATCTATATGATTGTGTGATCTATGGACTGCGGTATCTGATATATTGTGTGATCTATGTGACCTGCGGTATCTATATGATTGTCGATCTATGTGACTGCGTATCTATATGATTGTGTCGATCTAAGTGACTGTCGGTATCTATTTGATTGTGTGATCTATGTGACTGCGGTAATCTATAGGATTGTGATCTTATTGACTGGCGATCTACTATATGATTGTGTATCTATGCTGACTGCGGTATCTATATGATTGTGTATCTATGTGACTGCGGTGATCTATTGATTGTGATCTATGTGACTGCGGTATCTATATGACTTGCTATTCATTGTGACTGCCGGTTCTATATGATGTGTGATCTATGTGACTGCGTATCTATATATTGTGCAATCTATGTGACTGGCGATAATCTATATGAGTGCGATTATGTGACTGTCGGATATCTATATGATTGTGCGATCTATGTGACTGCGTATCTATATGATTGTGTGATCTATGTGACTGCGGTATCTATATGATTGTGTGATCTATGTGACTGCGGTATCTATATGATTGTGTGATCTATGTGACTGCGGTATCTATATGATTGTGTGATCTATGTGACTGCGTATCTCTATGATTGGTGATCTATGTGACTGCGTATCTATAATGATGTGTGGAATCTATGTGACTGCGGTAATCTTATGATTGTGCATGATCTGATGTGACTGGCGTATCTATATGATTGTGGATCTAATGTGACTGCGGTATCTATAGGATTGTGTGATCTATGTGACTGCGATATCTATATGATTGTGTGATCTATGTGACTGCGATATCTATATGGATTGGTGATCTATGTGGACTGACTCGGTATCTATAATTGATTGTGGATATCTATGTGACTGCGGTATCTATATGATTGTGGTGATCTATGTGACTGCGGTATCTATAGTGATTGTGTGATCTATGTGACTGCGAGTATCTATATGATTGTGTGATCTATGTGACTGCGATATCTATTGATTGTGGCGATCTATGTGACTGCGGTATCTATATGATGGGGTGGATGCTATGTGACTGCGGTATCTATATGATGTGTGATCTATGTGTACTTCGGTATCTATAGGATTGTGTGATCTATGTGACTGGCGGTATCTATATGGATTGTGTGATCTATGTGACTGCGGTATCTATATGATTGTTGATCTAGTGACTGCGGTATCTATACGGCTATGATGTGTGATCTATGTGACTGCGGTAATCTATATGATTGTGTGATCTTGTGACTGCGATACTATAGATTGTGTGATCTAATGTGACTGCGGTATCTATAATGATATGTGTGAATCTATGTGACTGGCGGTATCTATATGATTGTGGATCTATGTGACTGCGGTATCTATAGGAATTGTGGTGATCTATGTGACCTGCGGTATCTAGATGATTGTGGATCTATGTGACTGCGGTATCTATATGATTGTGCGATCTATGTGACTGGCGGTATCTATTATGATTGTGGATCTATGTGACTTGCGGTATCTATATGATTGTGTGATCTATTGACGCGGTATCTATAGGATTGTGATCTATGTGACTGCGGTATCTATATGATTGGCGATCTTGTGACTGCGGTATCTATATGATTGTGTGATCTATGTGACTGCGGTACATACTTGAGTGGGATCTGATGTTGACTGCGGTAATCTTATGATTGTGGATCTATGTGACTGCGGTATCTATATGATTGTGTGATCTATGTGACTGCGGTATCTATATGATTGTGTGATCTATGTGAGAAATAGTTCACATTTGCCGTTAACAACAGGGTCTGAAGCCGAGTATTGCCAACCCTGTTTAGTAGTCACAGGCCAACCTATGGTAACTTGATTACAGTTTGTGGACATGCAGATAAACCATCACAGAAAAGATGGTGTAAACATAACACAGAGAAATAAACTGCCCTCCGATGGACCAAACAGAGAAATAAACATCCAGCTGCACTAATACCTGGATGGTATCCATTCTAACCACTAATAACAAAAAAGGGGACTTATTCAAATACAAATTACACGTCATTCTTCTCCTTTAATTCTTAACGTGTAGCTACCTAACCGGATCCATACAAGGTTACCCAAGACCTTAACACACCCACACTAGAAAGGATAATTGTGCTGCCTGTAACCCTGTAACTAGTGAAACACGCCCATAGGACTGACACTGTGCTGGCCTGTAACCCTGTAACTAGTAAAACGCCCATAGGACTGACAGACTGTGCTGCCTGTAACCCTGTAACTAGTAAAGCCCATAGGTACTCGACACTGTGCTGCCTGTAACCCTGTAACTAGTAAAACGCCCATAGACTGACGCCTGTGCTGTCCTGTAACCCGTAACTAGTAAAACGCCCATAGAACTGACACTGTGCTGCCTGTAACCCTGTAACTAGTAGACACGCCGCGATATACTGACACTGTGCTGCCTGTAACCCTGTATACTAGTAAAACGCCCATAGGACTGACCACTGTGCTGCCGTACCCTGTAACTAGTAAAACGCCATAGGACTGACCACTGTGCTGTCCTGTAACCCTGTAACTAGTAAAACCGCCCATAGGAACTGACACTGTGCTGTCCTGTAACCCTGTAACTATTAAAAACTGCCATAGGACTGACACTGCGCTGCCTGTAACCCTGTAAACTAGTAAAACGTCCCATAGGACTGACCACTGGCTGTCCTGTAACCTGTAACTAGTAAAAGCCCCATAGACTGACCGCTGTGGCCTCCCCTGTAACCCTGTAACTAGTAAAACCCCCATAGGACTGACTCAAGCTGCGCTGGCTTCTAACCCTGTAACATAGTAAAACGCCCATGAGGACTGACACTGCGCTGCCTGTAACGCCTGTAACTAGTAAAACTCCATGACTGACACTGTGCTGCCTGTAACCCTGTAACAGTATAAACGCCATGAGGACTGACACTGTGCTGTCTGTTAACCCTGTAACTGTAAAAAACGCCATAGGACTGACACTGTGCTGCCCTGTAACCCTGTAACTAGTAAAACGCCCCATATGACTGACTACTGCGCTGTCTGTAACCCTGTAACTAGTAAAAGGCCCATAGGACTAACTCCTGTGCTGCCTGTAACCCCTCCCCAACCCACCCCAACCCACCACCCCACCGCACCCCCCCCCACCCGCAACTCCTGCCAACCCAACTTCCCACTACCACACAACCACCACCACCTCCCTCCCCCCACCCCCCCAACCCCCCCTCCCCCCCCACCACTTCTACCACTCCGCTATCCATCCACCATCCAACACCCCCCTACGCCCCCCCCTCCCCATCCAGGATATACAAGGGATGTTGGGGAACACCCCTAATGTTTGGTACGAGCTTCATACACGACCCTGTACGGTACATTACCCATAATCCTCTCTATATAAAGGGGAATGTTGGGGAACACACCTAATGTGGGGTACGGAGATTCCATACACGGCCCTGTACGGTACATTACCCATAATCCTCTCTATATAAAGGGGAATGTTGGGGGAACACACCTAATGTGGGGTAGAGAGATTCCATACACGGCCCTGTACGGTACATTACCCATAATCCTCTTTAAATAAAGCGGAATGTAAAGAGATGTTAGCACAGCCCTTCCCAATCTATTATGTATTTGTATTAAAGGCAAACGTGGGTAGGAATGTTGCACAGCTGCTGTGGTTTACATTGACTCATTCCCTTTCATTCTGTACAATACGGGGAGGGTCCCATGTATTGGTCTGGTTGGTTTAGCACATTCCTCTCTCTAACGCTGCCTGGGGAGGTTTTATGGGGTGGGTTACAACCATGGCGTCTGACCAGGGCCCGAACCCCACAAACCAGAGAATTGGAATATTTAAATGTTCATGGGTTAAAAGAGGCCCTGAAACAATGTCCCCCCACACTGCTTTAACATGAACAGTTACCACACTGCTACACATGTTTCAGGGCTGTTTATAGGGGTGACTGTATCCTGGATACAAACAGGGCTATGTACCGAGAGCGTTATCGCTCTCTGTCGCCTCCCCTAGGCAATGCATTGAGCCGATAACGTCTCTCGGTGCATAGTGAATGGGGTTTCCACTCTGAAACTTTAATGGCAGCTATCTGTGGACGTTATCGGCCTGGTACATAGCTTGCAGTGGTTGCGCTACACAACTTTTAAAAAATCGTCGCAACCACCGTTAGTTATGACTTAAGGTCATGTTAACCCTTGGTACATGGATTAACGTTAAGATGTAAAAAGCCATTCGCGGCTTTCGATACATAGCCCTGAAAGTATCTAGATGGCTGACTGATTGCTTGTGTGATCTATGTGACTGCGGTATCTATATGATTGTGTGATCTATGTGACTGCGGTATCTATATGATTGTGCGATCTATGTGACTGCGATATCTATATGATTGTGCGATCTATGTGACTGCGATATCTATATGATTGTGCGATCTATGTGACTGCGGTATCTATATGATTGTGTGATCTATGTGACTGCGGTATCTATATGATTGTGTGATCTATGTGACTGCCCATCGTATTCGCCCATCGTATTCGCCCATCGTATCCAATACTGTCTGTAGGATTCACCAAGAACAAGGCACACCGTATTTATCATTATGGGGGGGTCGGTGAAAAGCTCTGGACACTTCCTCAATCTATTAAAGCAAAACCCCCCAATATGGCCAATAGCAATCGGTATAAAATGTGACATTGTCACATGAATCACTGGACACCTGTCGCGGCGAAGTTGTGTCCTGGAATTTGCCCCCCGGTCTGTAGTGACCCGACCACCCTCATATTACCCATGGTACATAACAGGACAGACAAGATAAAGTTTAATTGCCAAAAACCAATCGTACAACCGGGAGAGTTGCGTATATGGCCACCATTAATCTAGCCAGACACAAATCAACAGACACCGGATCTTCAGCAGATTTTAATTAGAATTCTTGTCAATCTGCTGAAACCAACACACCAACCAGCCATGCTCTGTATGTGTTACTAGTAGTATAACACACCAACCAGCCATGCTCTGTATGTGTTACTAGTAGTATAACACACCAACCAGCCATGCTTTGTATGTGTTACTAGTAGTATAACACACCAACCAGCCATGCTCTGTATGTGTTGCTAGTAGTATAACACACCAACCAGCCATGCTCTGTATGTGTTACTAGTAGTATAACACACCAACCAGCCATGCTCTGTATGTGTTACTAGTAGTATAACACACCAACCAGCCATGCTCTGTATGTGCTTTACTAGTAGTAAACACACCAACCAGCCATGCTCTGTATGTGTTACTAGTAGTATAACACAACAACCAGCATGCTCTGTATGTGTGTATAGTAGTATAACACACCACCAGCCATGCTCTGTTAGTGTTACTAGTAATAACACACCAACCAGCCATGCTCTGTATGTTGTTACTAGTAGTATAAACCCCACCAACCAGCCATGCTCTGTATGTGTTACTAGTAGTATAAACACACCAACCAGCCATGCTCTGTATGTTACTAGTAGTATAACACACCAACCAGCCTGCTCTGATGTATGTGTATAGTAAACACACCAACACCATGCTCTGTAGTGTTTACTAGTAGTATACACACCAACCAGCCAGCTCTGTATGTGTTTCAGTAGTATAACACACCAACCAGCCATGCTCCTGTATGTGTTGACTAGTAGTATAACACCACCAACCAGCCATGCTCTGTATGTGTACTGTAGTAAACACACCAACCAGCCATGTCTGTATGTGTTACTAGTAGGTATAACACACCAACCAGCCAATGCTCTGTATGTGGTACTAGTATATAACACACCAACCAGCCATGATCTGTATGTGTTACTAGTAGTATAACACCACCAAACCAGCCATGCTCTGTATGTGGTACTAGTAGTTATAACACAACCAACCAGCCATGCTCTGTATGTGTTACTAGTAGTATAACACACCCAAACCAGCTGCTTGTAGTGTTGTACTAGTAGATAACACACCAACCAGCCATGCTCGTATGTGTTACTAGTAGTATAACACACCAACCAGCCATGCTCTTATGTGTTGACTAGTAGTTATAACAACCAACCAGCCATGCTCGTGATGTGTTACTAGTAGTATAAACACACCAACCAGCCATGCTCTGTATGTGTTACTAGTAGTAAAACACACCAACCAGCCAGCATGCTTGTATGTGTTACTACTAGTTATAACACACAACCCAGCCATGCTCGTATGTGTATCTAGTAGATAACACCCAACCAGCCATGCTCTGTATGTGGTCTGATAGGAGTATAACACACCAACCAGGCCATGCTCTGTTGTGTTCTAGTAGATAAACACACCAACCCGCCATGCTCTGTATTGTTACTAGTTAGATAACACACCAACCAGCCTAGCTCTGTATGTGTTTACTAGTAGTATAACACACCAACCAGCCATGCTCTGTATGTGTTATAGTAGTATAACACACCAACCAGCCATGCTCTGTAGTGTGTTACTAGTAGTATAACACACCAACCAGCCATGCTCTGTTGTGTTACTAGTAGTATAACACACCAACCAGCCATGCTCTGTCGTGTTTGTACTAGATAACACCAACCACCAGCTGCTCTGTATGTGTTTATTAGTAGTATAACACACACAACCAGCCACTGCTTGATAGTGTGGTAGTAGTATAACACACCAAACCAGCCATGTCTGCTATCTCGTTACTAGTAGTATAACACACCAACGTCGGCAAGCCATGCCCTCTTGTATGTTGTTACTAGTAGTTATAACACACCAACCAGCCATGCTCTGTATGTGTTACTAGTAGTATAACACACCAACCAGCCATGCTCTGTATGTGTTACTAGTAGTATAACACACCAACCAGCCATGCTCTGTATGTGTTACTAGTAGTATAACACACCAACCAGCCATGCTCTGTATTCTGCTTATGGGAGATATTTCCCATTAACAATATTTTTGTAGGGTGTGTGTGTGTGTATTATTATATAACTATGTTACTATAGAACATTGTTACTATGTTACTATATAACTATGTTACTATGGAACTATGTTACTATATAACTATGTTACTATGTTACTATAGAACTATGTTACTATGGAACTATGTTACTATGTTACTATAGAACTATGTTACTATAGAACTATGTTACTATAGAACTATGTTACTATAGAACTAAGTTACTATAGAACATTGTTACTATGGAACTATGTTACTATATAACTATGTTACTATAGAAGTATGTTACTATGGAACTATGTTACTATATAACTATGTTACTATAGAACTATGTTACTATGGAACTATGTTACTATATAACTATGTTACTATAGAACTATGTTACTATGTTACTATGGAACTATGTTACTATGTTACTATAGAACTATGTTACTATGGAACTATGTTACTATATAACTATGTTACTATAGAACTATGTTAGTATGGAACTATGTTACTATAGAACTATGTTACTATGGAACTATGTTACTATAAAACTATGTTACTATGGAACTATGTTACTATATAACTATGTTACTATGTTACTATAGAACTATGTTACTATGGAACTATGTTACTATGTTACTATAGAACTATGTTACTATGGAACTATGTTACTATATAACTATGTTACTATGTTACTATAGAACTATGTTACTATGGAACTATGTTACTATGTTACTATAGAACTATGTTACTATATAACTATGTTACTATGTTACTATAGAACTATGTTACTATGGAACTATGTTACTATGTTACTATAGAACTATGTTACTATAGAACTATGTTACTAAAGAACATTGTTACTATATAACTATGTTACTATGGAACTATGTTACTATATAACTATGTTACTATAGAACTATGATACTATGGAACTATGTTACTATAAAACTATGTTACTATAGAATTATGTTACTATGTTACTATAGAACTATGTTACTATGTTACTATAGAACTGTTACTATAGAACTATGTTACTATAGAACTATGTCACTATGTTACTATAGAACTATGTTACTATAGAACTATGTCACTATGTTACTATAGAACTATGTCACTATGTTACTTTAGAACTATGTTACTATGTTACTATAGAACTATGTTACTATGGAACTATGTTACTATAGAACGATGTTACTATGTTACTATAGAACTATGTTACTATGGAACTATGTTACTATAGAACTATGTTACTATGTTACTTTAGAACTATGTTACTATGTTACTATAGAACTATGTTACTATGGAACTATGTTACTATAGAACTATGTTACTATAGAACTATGTCACTATAGAACTATGTTACTATAGAACTATGTTACTATAGAACTGTCACTATGTTACTATAGAACTATGTTACTATAGAACTATGTCACTATGTTACTATAGAACTATGTTACTATAGAACTATATCACTATGTTACTATAGAACTATGTCACTATGTTACTTTAGAACTATGTTACTATGTTACTATAGAACTATGTTACTATGGAACTATGTTACTATAGAACTATGTTACTATAGAACTATTTTACTATAGAACTATGTTACTATGTTACTTTAGAACTATGTTACTATGTTACTATAGAACTATGTTACTATAGAACTATGTTACTATAGAACTATGTCACTATGTTACTATAGAACTATGTCACTATGTTACTATAGAACTATGTTACTATAGAACTATGTTACCATAGAACTATGTCACTATGTTACTATAGAACTATGTTACTATAGAACTATGTTACTATAGAACTATGTTACTATGTTACTATAGAACTATGTTACTATAGAACTATGTCACTATGTTACTATAGAACTATGTTACTATAGAACTATGTTACTATAGAACTATAGCACAAGCATAAAAAGTTTGATGGAAGTGCACTCTGTGAATCAGAAAATGTTCTGTTTATTGCATCACACAAATATACACAGTGTATATTTGTGTGATGCAATAAACAGAACATTTTCTGATTCACAGAGTGCACTTCCATCAAACTTTTTATGCTTGTGCTATAGCTTAAAGTCCTGAAGGCAGAGGACTGGGGGAAGCAGCACCTGGAAGATACTGGCACATTGCCTGAAGGAGTGCCTAGGCCCATACGTATGTTATAACAGTACTATACAACTATGTCACTATGTTACTATAGAACTATGTCACTATGTTACTATATGTAACCCTATGGTAAGGGTCTGGGTGTAGTTCAGTAAACACTCTGCCTGTAACCCTATGGTAAGGGTCTGGGTGTAGTTCAGTAAACACTCTGCCTGTAACCCTGTGGTAAGGGTCTGGGTGTATTTAACACTTTACCATCGCTGCTAAATTAAAGGGAACAGATGTTGATAATCTGTTAGTGATGTCACACAGGAGATTAAAAGGAAACAGTTGCACGTTGGCAGTGACATCATTGTCTATAAAATGACACAATGTCTTCTTGTACAATGATTGGTTTTGGGCTGCGTGGGATTCTGGGAATATTCCCCTTCTCTGGCTACAACAATCATTATACAGAAAGCTACTGTGTAGCCAATTACAAGCCCATTGACCACTGGGAGTTTGTACAATGGACAGACTATATGTACATATCATTGGCTCAGGGTTCAATATAAGGTGATTTACCTTTTTACACTAACAAGGAAGATAAAGGCAACACAAAGGTAAAAATGTCAATTTCTTTCTTTAAAACAAAGAGAAGATCAGATTTTGCCATTGGAACAGACAATGTGACAAATCTTCTATTTTGTATTATTTATTGTATTAGATTAATATTACTCTGTATACATCACATTGCTTTTAGTATGTTTATCAATGTGTCAGACTTCCCTACAGAGCTTACAATCTAAATTCTCCATAACAATCGCACACAATCCATTGCTACCTGCAGAACTACAACAATCCCTAATATTCACACCCGTTAGAAGTGGATGACACCCTGGAAAAAGGGAGAGAGAAGGACTGGCTTCAGCCTCTCATTTGGGCACCATTAGCCCTGAATGCTTATCAGGCGAAACTGACAAGAAAATAGCAAGAACAAAATAAACACAACTCATGTTCCATTACAGCAATCAAAAGGTTCACAATACCCACTTATTTATTGATCCAGTTAGTTTATGGGACTGATATCACTTCACCAACAAGACCTGGATATAATACCAGCTTGGTGTATAGATATAATACCAGCTTGGTGTATGGATATAATACCAGCTTGGTGTATAGATATAATACCAGCTTGGTGTATAGATATAATATCAGCTTGGTGTATAGATATAATACCAGCTTGGTGTATGGATATAATATCAGATTGGTGTATGGATATAATATCGGCCGGAAGTTTCCCTGATCTTCTCACACCCTAGAGACGCCCCAGATGAACCAACCCTCTATATAACGTTCTCCAGCAGACAATAACTGGCTGCTTTCCTTTGTGTACCTATGGTCAGAACCTTCATAGCCGATAACATTTCTTATTCACATTCTCCCTAATAAACCAGTTTGTATTTAATTACACGGAATCCTTCATGTCCAATTACAAACATATAAACCTTCATTATTTCCCTGTAAATAAATAAATCATCTGGAGTAGAAGGTTAAAGACCCTTCATCGTCTTCATCACATGGATGTAATTTCGCTGATACAGAAATAACCGACACCTTGGTCCGCCAGTCCCCTTGGTGGCCTTGGTATCGTCCCCCCCGTTGGCAGGAGAACATGTCCTTGTCAGAGTGACCCACTTTCTACAAACCCCTCTAAGGTCCCAGAGTAGAAATACAGGATCCGCAGTTATTCAGGTGAAAATGCCCACGTAGGTCTTAATTAAACAAATAGGAACAACACAGAACAAACCGCACAAAGGAACCAGCCAGATGGGGGATCACTGACCCCCGATGCCTTGAGCTGTTCTAAAATCTGGAAGAAAATTTTATAGATTCTACACAATTGGCAACGACGACAGAAAAACAACCACAAAAAGCTCCATGAAGGCAAAATAACAAAAGATAAAAACAGCATCCAGAGGACATGTTAATAAAGGGCAGTTGGACCTGTCCTGATCACTATCTACATGTAGTCCCAGACCTGTCCTGATCACTATCTACATGTAGTCCCAGACCTGTCCTGATTACTAACTACATGTAGTCCCAGACCTGTCCTGATCACTATCTACATGTAGTCCCAGACCTGTCCCGATCACTATCTCCATGTAGTCCCAGACCTGTCCCGATCACTATCTACATGTAGTCCCAGACCTGTCCCGATCACTATCTACATGTAGTCCCAGACCTGTCCTGATTACTAACTACATGTAGTCCCAGACCTGTCCTGATCACTATCTACATGTAGTCCCAGCCTGTCTGATCAATAGCTAAATGTAGTACAAGACTGTCCTGATACACTGATATACATGTAGTCACAGTCCGGACTGATCACTATTAAAGTAGTCCCCAGACTGTCTGTTCATATTACATTAGATCCAGGAACTTCCTGAGCATATCTACATGTATCCACAGATCTGTCATGATCACTATCTACATGTAGTCCCAGACATCTATCACTTATACATGTAGTAGGCCAGTCCGTACTGAATCCACTATATACATTGTAGTCCCAGTAATGGTCTGATCACTATATACAGTCGTCCCAGTCTAGTCCTGTTCACTATCTACATGTAGTCCCAGGACCTGTACTGTTCCAATATCTACATGTAGTCCCAGCCGGTCCGTGTTCACTATTAATGTAGGCCCAGACCTGTCGTGATCACGATTACATGTACTCCCAGTCCTGTCCTGTTTCAACTATCTACTGTAGTCCCAGTCATGTCTGTTACTATCTACATGCTTAGAAAGATAATCAATGCACATTCCTGGGCCCCATACAATATCATATTATCTGCACACTGGCATCATTATAAACATAGAAAAGATAATCAATGCACATTCCTGGGCCCCTACATATTCAATTATCGCACACTGGCATACATTATAACATAGAAAAGATAATCAATGCACATTCCTGGGCCCCATACAATATCATATTATCCGCACACTGGCATACATTATAACATAGAAAAGATAATCAAACACATTCTACGCCCATACAATATCATATTATCTGCACACTGGCATACATTATAACACTAGAAAAGATAATCAATGCACATTCCTGGCCCCATACAATATCATATTATCTGCACACTGGCATACATTATAAACATAGAAAAGATAATCAATGCACATTTCTGGCCCCATACAATATATATTATCTGCACACTGGCATACATATAAACACAGAAAAGATAATCAATGCACATTCCTGGCCCCATACAATTCATATTATCTGCACACTGGCATACATTATAAACACAGAAAAGATAATCAATGACATTCTAGGCCCCATACAATATCATATATCTGCACACTGGCATACTTATAAACATGAAAAGATAATCAATGCACATTCCTAGGCCCCATACAATATCATATATCTGCACCCTGGCATACATTATAAAACTAGAAAAGATAATCAATGCACATTCTGGCCCCATACAATATCATATTATCTGCACACTGGCATACATTAAACATAGAAAAGATAATCAATGCACATTCCTAGGCCCCATACAATATCATATTATCTCACACTGGCATACATTATAAACATAGAAAAGATAATCAATGCACATTCCTGGCCCCATACAATATCATATTATCTGCACACTGGCATACATTATAACATAGAAAAAGATAAATGCACATTCCTGGCCCCATACAATTATATCTGCACACTGGCATACATTATAAACATAGAAAAGAATCAATGCACATTTCTAGGCCCCATACAATATCATATTATCTGCACACTGGCATACATTATAAACATAGAAAAGATAATCAATGCACATTCCTAGGCCCCATACAATATCGTATATCTCACACTGGCTAAATTAAAACATAGAAAAGATAATCAATGCACATTCCTGGGCCCCATACAATCTATTATCTGACACTGGCATACATTATAACATAGAAAGAATAATCAATGCACATTCCTGGCCCCATACAATACTATTATCTGACACTGGCATACATTAATAACATAGAAAAGATAATCAATGCACATTCCTGGCCCCATACAAATCATATTATCTGCACACTGGCATACATATAAACATAGAAAGATAATCAAGACATTTCCTAGGCCCCATACAATATCATATTATCTGCACACTGGCATACATTATAAACATAGAAAGATAATCAATGCACATTCCTAGGCCCCATACAATATTATTATCTGACACTGGCATACATTATAAACATAGAAAAGATAATCATGCACATTCCTAGGGCCCCATACATATCATATTATCTGTACACTGGCATACATTATAAACATAGAAAAGATAATCAATGCACATTCCTAGGCCCCATACAAACATATTATCTACACTGGCATACATTAAACATGAAAAGATAATCAATGCACATTCCTAGGCCCCATACAATATCATATTATCTCACATACATATATCTATATTTAACATAGAAAAGATAATCAATGCACATTCCTGGGCCCCATACAATATCATATTATCTGTACACTGGCATACATTATAAACATAGAAAAGATAATCAATGCACATTCCTAGGCCCCATACAATATCCTATTATCTGCACACTGGCATACATTATAAACATAGAAAAGATAATCAATGCACATTCCTAGGCCCCATACAATATCGTATTATCTGCACACTGGCATACATTATAACATGAAAAGATAATCAATCACATTCCTAGGCCCCAACAATATCATATTATCTGTAATACATAACTATATAAACATAGAAAAGTAATCAATGCACATTCCTAGGCCCCATACAATATCATATTATCTGACACTGGCATACATTATAACATAGAAAAGATAATCATGCACATTCCTAGGCCCCATACAATATCATATTTCTGTATATACCAGTGATCATAATTATAAACATAGAAAAGATAATCAATGCACATTCCTAGGCCCCATACAATATCATATATCTGACACACTGGCATACATTATATACATAGAAAAGATAATCATGCACATTCCTGGGCCCCATACAATATCATATTATCTGTATATACAGTATATCTATATATATATAAACATAGAAAAGATAATCAATGCACATTCCTAGGCCCCATACAATATCATATTATCTGCACACTGGCATACATTATATACATAGAAAAGATAATCAATGCACATTCCTGGGCCCCATACAATATCATATTATCTGTACACTGGCATACATTATAAACATAGAAAAGATAATCAATGCACATTCCTAAATGGCAGAATTCATGTGAAATTATTATTGGGTGCCATTTTCTTCTTTATAAAGTCAATGACCTTTATCTCTGAACTAGATGCTCGTAATGTCCATTTATTCTGTTTTCTCTTTGGGACCATAACTCGCTCTTTTTATCCCTTTAAGAAGTCTGTTATGGCAATACTTTTTTTTAACCTTTAAGTAGCTTGTTGGTATGACAAAACTTTTTAATCCTTTAAGTAATTTGTTTTGGCAATACTTTAAATTCCTTCAAGAAGTTTCTTGCTATGCTGATTCTTTTTATTCCTTTCAGTGATTTGTTATTATTATATGACTCTTATAATGAGTAGACGTAAAATCAGAACCTTTATTATTATTATAACATTGGATTTATATAGCGCCAACATCTTCCGTAGCGCTTTACAATTCCATGTATACATACACATCAGGCCCTGCCCCGAAGAGCTTACAATCTAATCACTTTATGGACACATACAACCTATCAGTATGTCTTTATGATTGTGCCCGGAGGAAACCCACGCAAACACGGGGAGAACATACAAACTCCTTGCAGATGTGTCCCAGGGTGGACACACAACCTTAATCACTTTATTGTGGGTCCTTGACAGACTGTCAACAGGAACAGGACAACCAGAGTCTGTTAATGACCTTGTGATTTGCAATTCAACTGATCCCACCTGCAAATCAATCCCCATTGTTACAATCTGGGGACCACAATGTGACACTTCTCTCTCTTCTCTGATAACATTAGTGATAAAGGTTCAGTGTCTCCGCCATGGGATTGATTTGGTTATTTCTGCTGATAAAGCAGCCATGTTATTTAAAGGCAACTAAACCACCCAAACCCAAGCAGAGGGATTAAAGGGCAACTAATACCAGGAATGACAAATAGAAATCTAATTCTAAATATTTATTGGCTTAAATCATTAATGTCTCTGTTATTCTGGCACTGATTGGCAGATTGGATGGAGTAGACAGGAGGTAGATTAGATGGAGTAGACAGGAGGTAGATTAGATGGACACATTGTGATTGTTACCCAGGGTCTGTAACACACAGTGATTGTTATCCAGGGTCTGTAACACACAGTGATTGTTATCCAGGGTCTGTAACACAATCTCAATATCCTAGACAACGATACCCTCCTATATCTCAATATCCTAGACTACGATACCCTCCTATATCTCAATATCCTAGACTACGATACCCTCCTATATCTCAATATCCTAGACTACGATACCCTCCTATATCTCAATATCCTAGACTAAGATACTCTCCTATATCTCAATATCCTAGAGAACGATACCCTCCTATATCTCATATCCTAGACATATACCCTTCTATACTCAATATCCGAGACAATGATACCTCCTATATCTCAATATCCTAGACAATGATACCCTTCTATATCTCAATATCCTAGACAATGATACCCTCCTATATCTCAATATCCTAGACAATGATACCCTCCTATATCTCAATATCGTGGACAATGATACCCTCCAATATCTTTTGATCAATGCAATTTTTCAGTCAGTAGAAACTAGATTTATCTTGTTGAATTAGGACACACACACGAGATATTTTACTATAAATCTGAGATTATTTTTATTATTTTCAGCTGCTTTTCGGTGGGTTAGGAAATAATGTTCCAGATTAAGTTTGATGACCACAAATATCTCTCTGCCGAGTGTGATTTCCCCATAGACTTTTGGCTCAATGTCTGATGAAAATCCATTAGAACAGATTGAAGGAGGATTTTCCTTTTAGTAGATGCAAAGGAACAGTGAGCTGCCAAACTTCAACTATCAACATGACTGTACCTGCTCAGACTTGTAATTGGACAATATCTGCAGAGTCGTTAGTAGACAGCGGGGATGGGAGATGTAACATTCTCATTTCCATTACATTCTGCATCATAATTTTTCAAACATTTTCTCGGGATTCAATATAAAATCTTCTCCCGCTTAATAAAAAGCAATAAACCTCCTGTGAAGGGTTTTATGGAATGAGATTGGAATATTTCTTTATTCCATTAAGTGTAGGAATCCTCAGGGGACCTGTGCTGGGAAAGTAATAATCTTCCTGAACGGAATCTGCCAGCACCTCCATAATATGTCTCTGTGTAGACGCATTTCACAGCTCCGAGCACCTGCACTAAATCTGGCCACGTGGGAACCATACGAGAGCCTTTTCCCTGGGCCACTTATTACCTTCTCATAAACCATCTCAACGTCCAACCCAATCTGGGATAATAATAAAGCGGCAATATCCAACACAAAAACGGGAATTTTGTCAAATGTAAATTAACACAATGAAGTGGTAATATAACAATTGTGATCGTTAATTATCACAGTGATAAATATAACGTATATAATATATATATATAAGTGGTAATATAAAATATATAATATATAGTCGATATAGGGATATTAAAGTCACTGAGGAGTTCCCTGGCCATATAATGGGCACAGGGACTTCTTATATCTGTATCATTTAAAGTAGGGGGTGCATTATCGATTATAATCTAGGGAGCATTCCTGTAATGTAATAAGAGAACCAGAGTTAAAACAAGTGTACGAGACCACATTACACGTGTGATTAAGGGCCCTATTTATAAAACATCGTTATCATAAAATAGTGAATGCTATCGCAGAATAACGGTCGCTATCGGCGAATAATGACCGGTATTGGGACGAGGGGTGGGAGACCGGAGAACCAGAGTGCGGCCATAGTTTCTAGAGTTAGGTGCAGCTCCCCTGTGCTTGAAACTGAAAGGTCATGACCTCTTCCAGATTGCGGCTGTGTTGGAAATGGCGTGGGGGCAAGGCTAGGGGTAAAGCACTTCCTGTGTTTAATTGGCGCACTAGTATGTAGTAGCGTGCCGATTATAAGTATATTATTGGGTAGTTGGGATACATTAAGTGGGTAGATTATATAAGGATAATTTCCACATTGCAGTGTAATGGTCCCGTACATAATCTAGCGCGTCGCCGTAGAATCATCATTGTGCAATAATGATTGAATTGTTCATTTACCACTGAAGCTTTATCGATCGTTATTCCCACACCTAACAAATACCAACCTTTACAGGGGCATCAACAGTACCGATACAGATACCGTACACAGATACCGTACACAGGTGCGTTTTATATGTTTGGTTTCCAGCGACATTCACTCTGATTTGTAACTATTACTGAACCTGTTATGTGGGAATATTAATTGTACCATGAAATCTTAATAAAAATGAATTATTATAAAAATGAAAATATTAACATTACTAAAACGCTAAGAAACCCTGAAAAAATCCCCATACTAATTAATAGATAGATATACAGGTAGAGGATAGATTAATAGATAGATATAGAGGTAGATGATAGATTAATAGATAGATATAGAGGTAGATGATAGATTAATAGATAGATATAGAGGTAGAGAAGCTTTAATAGATAGATATAGAGGTAATGATATTAAGATAGATATAGTAATAGATAAGATATTCGAGTAGATGATAGATTCTCCGATCGCATCTCGCGGTCGCCTGCTCGCTTCCTCGCTCGCTCTCGCGGTCGCTGCTCGCTTCCTCGCTCTCCGCGGTCGCGGCTCGCTTCTTCCTCGCTCTCGCGGCGCGGCTCGCTTCTTCGCTCGCTCTCGCGTCGCGGCTAGCTTCCTCTCTGCTCTCGCGGTCGCTGCTCGCTTCCTCGCTCCCTCTCGCGGTTCAGCGGTCAGCTTCCGCGCTCCGCTTCCGCGGTCGCTGCTCGCTTCCCCGCGTCGCTCTCGCGGTCGCTGCTCGCTTCCCTCGCTCTCTCTCGCTCGTCGCTGCTCTCTCTCGCTCCTCTCTCGCTCTCGCGCTCGCTGCTCGCTTCCTCGGCTCCTCTCGCGGTTCGCATGGCGTCGCTTCTCGCTCGCTCTCGCGGTCGCGGCTCGCTTCCTCGCTCTTCCGCTTCCGCGTCGCTCTGCTCGCTCGCGTCTCTGCCGCTCTTCGCTCGCTCTCGCGGTCGCGGCTCGCTCGCTGCTCGCTCGCTGCTCGCTCGCTCCCTGCTCGGTCGCTCGCTGCTCGCTCGCTGCTCGCTCGCTCTGCTCGCTCGCTCGCTCCGCTGCTCGCTCGCTCGGCTCGCTGCTCTCGCTCTCGCCGTTCCGCTCGCTCGCTCCCTCCTCGCTCGCTCGCTGCTCGCCGCTCCGCTGCTGCTCGCCCTCGCTCGCTGCTCGCTCGCTCGCTCGCCTGCTCGCTGCTCGCTCGCTCGCTGCTCGGTTCGCTCCTCGCTGCTCTCGCTCCTCGCTCGCTCGCTGCTCGCTCGCTCGCTGCTCGGTCGCTCGCTCGCTGCTCCTCTCTCTCGCTGCCTGGTCTCGCTGCCGCTGCTGCTCGCTGGCTCGGTCTCGCTCGCCTCTCTGCTCGCTCGCTCGCTGCTCGTCTCGCTCCGACTCGCTAGCGTCGCTCGCTGCTCGCTCGCTGCTCGCTCGCTCGCTCGCTGCTCGCTCGGTTCGCTCGCTGCCCATCGCTGAGCTGCTGCTCGCTTCGCTGCTCGCTGCTCGGTCCTCGCTCGCTGCTCGCCTCGCTGCTCGCTCGCTGCTCCTCGCTCGCTCGCTCGCCGTCTTCTCGCTCGCCTGCTCGCTGCTCGTCGCCTCGCTCCGCTGCTCGCTCGCTGCTCGCTTCCCCCGCCCCCCTGCTCGCTCGCTCGCTCGCTGCTCTCTCGCCGCGCTGCTCGGTCGCTCGCTCTGCTGCTCGCTCGCTGCCTCGTCCCTGCTCGCTCGCTCGCTCGCCGCTCTCGCTCGCTCTCTCGCTGCTGTCGCTCGCTGCTCCGCTCGCTGCTCTCCTCGCTCTCGTCCGCTCGCTCGCTGCTCGCTCGCTGCTCTCTCGCTGCTCGCTCGCTCGCTCGCTCGCTTCGCTCCTGCGCTCGCTGCTGCGCTCCTGTGCTGCCCGCCCCGGGCTTTTCCCCCTATATAGAATCGAAACAAAGGCTTTAAAATTTTGAAAGCAGAAGGCACAGAACAGGCTTACAGGGACTTCAACGTGTAATAAAATGCAAGAAGCAATTAACTAGCTAATAGAAAATGAAATACGGATTGCCGAACAAAGCAAGTCCAACCCCAAGATGTTTTTTAAGTATTAAATGGTAAAAAAGATGACTGATGAATGTGGACTATTAAATAATGGAGCTGAGGTGGTTGTAGAGGATGCCGAAAAGGCTAATCTGCTAAACCGTTTTTTTACATCGGTTTTTTTACTGTTGAGATCCTACAGTAGGATTGTAACATGTGCGGGAGGAAATGAAGAGTTTTTCACATTGGATAACCAGAGGATATGGGTACGGAATCAATTAGACAAAGTTAATATCAATAAAGCGCCAGGACCAGATGGATTGCATCCTAGATTTTTAAAAGAGCTTAGTTCATTCTAGCAAGACCACTGTGTCTCATATTTTCAGATTCCTTTTGTCTGGGGATGTGCCGCTGGATTGGAAAAAAGCCAATGGTAATACCACATATTCAAAAAGGTAGTCGTTCACAGCCTGTAACTATAGACCTGTAAGCCTAACATCAGTGGTAGGGAAAGGTGATGGAACACTTTGTTAAGGGATCATATCCTTGACTTGTCTCCAATATCATCTTTTAGTAGTAGTCACAATGATTTATGGGAAATAATCATGTCAGACAAATTTAATTGGTTTTTATGAGAAGTGAGTAAGAAGTTAGATTCAGGTACAGCTGTGGATGTTGTATATTTGGATTTGCAAAGCCTTTGATACTGTGCCACATAGGCGACTAATGTATAAACTGAGGACTTGTTGGCCTTGAGAAAACATTTGTATCATGATAGAGAACTGGTTATTGGACCGCAAACAGAGAGTGGTGTTAATGGAGCTACATCTCTATGGGCTAAAGTTCTAAGCGAGTTCCTCAGGTTCTGTACTGGGGCCGCTCTTCTGTTTTAATCTGTTTTAAATGACTTAGAAGGGGGCATTGAGAGCGGTCTCTGTTGTTTGCTGATGACACTAAATTATGCAGAGCTTTGGAAACTTCCAATGATGTGCAAGTGCCGCATGCAGACCTAGATAGATTAACACAATGGGCAGCAGACATGGCAGATTGAGATTCAATGTTGGTAATGTAAGTGATGTATTTGGGATTAATAAATCCCTGTGCCCCCTACACCATAAATAACTCTGTGTTAAGTGCATCTGTAATGGAAAAAGATTTGGGGGTTCTGGTAGATAACCAGACTTAGCTGTAGCAAACAATGCCAGGTAGCAACAGCTAGAGCTAGCAAGATATTTGTTGTATAAATGGGAATGGAATCAAGAGAGAAAAATATTATTCTCCTCTTTACAAGGCACTGGTAAGGCCACATTTGGAGTATCGGTGCAGTTTTTGGAATCCCTATACAAAAGGAAATCTTGGAATTGAGGCAGTTCAGAGAAGGGCAACTACTAATAAGGGGAATGGAGGGGCTTGAATATGCAGTCAGATTATACAAGTTTAGGCTGTTTTACATTGGAGAAGCGGCGGTTGCTGGGGACATGATAACCTTATACAAATATATTAATGGCCATAATCATACAGTGAACTCTCTGGTGCATTGTTCACTAATAGGTCATATCAGAGGCTCGTGACATCCTTTAAGGTTGAAGAAAGAAGTTTCATCTTCAGGTTAGGAGAGGTTTCTTTACAGTGAGAACGGGAAACTGTGGAACTGTCTTCCAGCAGAGTGGTAGGGTGGCAAGTTCATTGAATACTTTAAAAAAGGCCTGGATAAGTTTCTAACTAAAAATATTGAGAATTACTGTGTATTAATGCATATAGATCTGGTTGATCCGGGATACTTTCCGATTGCCGTTTGGAGTCAGGAAGGAATTTTCCCCCCCTTTTTTTAACTGGGTTTTTTGCCTTCCTCTGGATCACTGCTAGGTAGGGTTAAAAAAAAAAAAAAAAAGGGAATAGGTTGGACTTGATGGACAATGTCTTATATCACCTTATTACTATGTTACTATGTACTATGTTACAATATAGATGATGATAGATGATATGATAGATAGATTATATAGATGATAGTATAGATGATGTAGATAGATGATAGATAGATGATCGAGATAGTACTCGCTAATGTTACATAGCATAGATGCTAATGCTAGATCGATAGTGATAGCTCGATCCTAGATAGCTCGCTATATAGAAGATAGCAGTGCTCGATGATGCTGATAGATGATAGTCTAGATGAATGCGATAGTAGATATGATAGATAGCGATAGATCGATAGATAGATAGCATAGATAGATATGAAATCGAGATAGATATATTCGTGGATCTGATTCGTATCGATGTGCTGATGATGATAGAGTAGTGTGTAGTAGTTGATCCTAGTACTCTGTAGTGTGTGTAGATCGTCGCTCGGTGAGTCGATGTGTGTGATAGATGATAGATGCTAATAGATGATGTAGTGTTTGTAGAGGCTCGATGAGCTGTGGTAGTTCTTTGAAGTTGATGATCGCCATAGTCGTTGTGTAATGATAGACGATCTAGAAGTGGTGATCGAAGATTCTGCTCGCTCGTCGCTCGTGCTCTGTCGCTCTCGCAGTCGCGCTCGCGCGCCGCTCGCTGCTAGCCGCCCTCGCTCCTTACAGTCGCTCCTCGCTCGCTCGCTCGCTGCTCGCTCGCTGCTCGCTCTCTCGCTCTCCGCCCCCGTACCAGCTCGCTCGCTGCATCTCTCGCTCGCTCGCCTCGCTGCTCGCTCGCCCCTCGCTCGCTGCCTCGCTCTCTCTCGCTCTCTGCGTGCGGCTCGCTTCGCACGCTATCTGCTGCCGCTCGCTGCTCGCTCGCTGCCTCTCGCTCGCTCTGCTCGCTCTGCTGCTGCTCGCTCGCTCGCTCGCTCGCTCGCTCGCTCGCCGTCGCGGCTCGCTCGCTCGCTCGCCTCGCCGCTCGCCTCGCTCGCTCGCTCGCTCGCTCGCTCGCTCGCGTCGCTCGCTCGCTCTCTCGCGTCGCTCGCTCGCTCTCGCCGCTCGCGCTCTGCTCGCTCGCTCGCTCCCCTCCGCTCGCTGCCTCGCTCGCTCGTCTCGCTCGCTCGCTCGCTCGCTGACCTCTCGCGCTCGCTAGCTCGCTCGCTCGCTCGCTCTCGCCGTCGCGGCTCTCGCTCGCTCTGCCGCTCGCTGCCGCTCGCTCCTCTCGCCCTCGCTCGCTCTACGCTCGCGTCGCTCGCTCGCTCGCTCGCTCGCTCGCTCTCGCCGTCGCCGGCTCGCTCGCTGCTCTCTCGCTCGCCTTCGCTCCTCGCTCGCTGCCGTGCTCGCTCGCTCGCGTCGCTGTCGCTCCTCGCTCCGCTCGCTCGCTCCGCTCGCTCGCCTCCTCCTCGCTCGCTCGCTCGCTCGCTCGCCGCTCGCTGACTCGCTCGCCCCTCGCTGCTGCTCGCTCGCTCTCCCGCTCGCGCTCTGCTCGCCGCTCGCTCCTCCTCGCTCGCTCGCTCGCTCGCTCGCTCTCGCTCCTGCTCGCTCGCTCGCTCGCTCGCTCGCTCTCGCCGTCCGCGCCCTCTGCTCGCGCGCTCGCCTCGCTCAGCTCGCTCTCTCGCCTCGCTGCTCGCTCGCTCGCTCGCTCGCTCGCTCCGCTGCCGCTCGCTCCGCTCTCGCCGTCGCGCTGCATCAGCTCGCTCGCTCGCTACTCGCTCGCTCTGCCGCTCGCTGCTCGCATCGCCTCGCTTGCTCGCTGCTCGTCGATCGCTCGCTCTCGCCTCTGCGGCTCAGCTCGTCGCTCGCGTCGCTCGTCGCCGCTCGCTGCTCGCTCGCTCCTCGACTGCTCGCTCGCTAGCTCGCTCTCTCTCGCCGTCGCGGCTCGCTCCGCTCCTGCTCGCGCTCGCTCGTCTCGCTCCCGCTCGCTCGCTCGCTCGCTCCGCTCGCTCGCTCGCTGCTCGCTCCGCGCTCGCTGCTCGCTCGCTCGCTCTCAGCTCTGCTGCCTCTCCCCCTCGCCTCTCGCTTCTCGCCGCGCTATCTGCCGCTCGCCTCGCTCTCGCCGCTCGGCTCATCTCGCACTCGCTCGCTGCTCGCTCGCCGCTCGCTCGCCTCGCCTCGCTCGCCGCTCGCTAGCTAGCTCACTCGCTGCTCGCTCCGCTCGCTCGCTCGCTCGCGATCGCCTCAGCTCCCGCTCGCTGCTCGCTCAGCTCGCTCTGCTCGCTAGCTCGCTCATGCTCGCTCAGCTCAGCTCCTCTCGCCCGCTCGCGGCTCGCCGCGCATCGCTGCACTCGCTCGCTCGCTCGCTCTCGCCGCTGCTGCTCGCTCGCCCCTCCTCGCTGCTAGCTCGCGGCTCCTCCTCGCTCAGCGTCGCTCGCTCGCTCGCTCGGTCACCCTCGCTGCTCGCTCGCCCTCGCTCGCTGCTCGCTCGCTGGCTCGCTCGTCGCTCGCTCGCCGCCGCATCTCGCTCGCCGCTCGCTCGCTCGCTGCCCTCTCTGCTCGCTCCCCCTCGCTCGCGCTCGCTTCTCGCTCGCTGCATCCTCGATCGCCTCCTCGCTCGCTCGCTAAGAGCCTCTGACTCGCTCATCCCTCATGCTCGCTCCGCTCGCTCGCTTCTCTCCCTGCTCGCTCCAGCTGCTCAGCTCGCTCCGCTCTCGCCGCTCTGCGTGCTAGCTCGCTCTCCTTGATTCTTGTGTTCTCGTTCCTCTTGTGTTCCCTTTGCTTGGGTCCTCGTTCCTTTGTGGCTTTCACCCTGTCCTTGCAGAGAAACCAAAAAACACAGCAGCGCAAAAAACGTGTTAATTTTCAGCAAGACAAAAGCCGTCACCCCCCTAGAACATGGGGGGAAGGTATATAAGGATCGAGTGGGGAAATTGGGCACCGCCCGGGACACACTGCGCAAGGACCGGACACGTTAAGTCACATGAGCTTTGACTTGTGGTAACCGGCACATCTGTAGATCTACAGTTTGATGATGATAACACAATCTTCCTAACGCCCCTTTAACATGATTTTCCTGTCTGTGAGGGAAAGCTATACACCCAGCAATGATTGGTCCAGGCAAACCGTTCGCCACTAGCAGCAGTCTGCGAGATCAATCGCCAGAGACCGCGATTGGCCGTGGTTTACCGGCAGACCCATCGTTTGTTCATCCAATTAGCACGACAAATCGATTGAATCAGCCGCCTACACTGACTGATATGTATATATGATAAAATATTGGTCCGGCTTGAGAATCTGCTTGTGTGTACCCAGCCTTCCTGACCTGGTCTCCACTCAGCCATTTTATTACTACCTAGGAAATAACGAGGCTCCCTAGTGCGAATGGAACTAGAGAAGAGGATAAAATCAGCAAAAATGAATAAGGGGAGACAAGTTTGTCTTAGTCCCATGAGTATAATGTGAGAATGTTTTGGATTCATCAGCACACGACGACAGTTAAAGCAACTAATACACTGAGCGTGGATTGGTTCCAATCATGTCCTATCAGACCAGGACATTGACAATGAATAAGAAACTATACACAAATCCACAGGCCCCTTCGATTCAGAACGAAAACCGACAGACGTCATCTCTGGGGGTTACCCATGTCGTGGGTCTACGTCAGAGGAGACCCCAAAACTGTTCATTGTCAAAAAAGAAAATCTAAAGAAGAAATCCCCAAATTTCAGCAGTTCACTAGAGGCACAGGATTCGTACGATTCATTGATACTCTTTCACAGCACACCCAGCCACGTCTTGTCCACAGGAGAGACCACACCATAGTCAGTCTGAGGTTTCAGCCTTTTCTGGGGGGGTAAATACTAATGAATTTCTGCAACACCACCAGACAGAGTTTGGTTCTGCCCCTTTCTGATCATGACGGACAAAGGACACGGAACTGGTAAAAAACTAAAATACCCAAATGCAAATTTTCAAGTCCATAAGAGCTGATAAAAAACCAGATGAATAAATTCCCTCGGTCTCATTTTCAAGCGGCTTTGCTCGGAGTGGACATGACGATCCCCATTATTATTTGTAATAAGCCCCTCACCTTACAACTGTGACCGCACAACGGCAATATTTTTCCGCTCATTGCAAACGTGTGAAGGGCCAAATATATGAATAAAGGAGACGAGGGAATCTCGTGGGGCCGACAGTGCAACAGAAATATTATTTCAGGTCTATTTAAAAAAAGGAACTTCGTTACAACACAGTCAGGTGGCCACTAACCCACGTAGCTTGTCTTTGGCAAGAATCAACACATCAACCTTCCTGTCACCTTCTGCCCATTTCACTCTGTCTCATGAAGTGGATGTTGTTTGCGCTGTCCGAAAGTTCTGGGTACTGCTCACTGATATAACAAGAGCCATCGTAGCCTTGGACTCGGCCCGTGTTAAGAATTTGCTGTTTTTTCCCCTCTGCCTCCATTGCGTAGACCTTCCTCCCCGTCGCGCAGTCTTTTGCTGCTCTTTCTGCCAAGCTTGAGATACGGCCTTTGCCTGGACAGTTCCAGAACCGGACCTTCTCCTCGTCCAGAGTGGTCCCTACGGGTGTTCAAACACAGGGAGCCATACTGAAGCGTATGTCGGTGGTAACGTCTAGTCCCTAGCCCCGTGGACCGTGTTGATTTGTGATACGGTTACGTTGACTCCATTCTCCAAGGTTCTAAATCCCCCACTGAGACCCAAGATAGACAGGTCACCTTCTGAAGGCCCCAATTGGACAAGTAATGAGTGTCACCCCATCAACAGTGAAATGAAGGTTCCCAGATATTGGGCTTATTTACAATGGCCGCAATTCTCCTTCCGTCCTCATTAGCCACACTGATGATGTCTGTGGTTACCCTTCCATCCTTCATTGCAAACTTCAACACCCTTCCCAAGATGAACCTAGAGAGGCAAATCTCCTGTTGTCTGTTTCCTGTTCGACATCCCACGATGTCGAGCCGTAAATCTGGTCAAAACGTTCCAAGGTGACGAGGATTTCAGTTTGTTTCTGCACCTCACATTGAACTCCCAAAATGGACTGGAAAGAGAGAGAGAAGGTGACATTTAGATGTTAATTAAAAACCAGACTAATTAAATCCACCATGGGTGTGAGGATCATTAAAGTAACTGTACTGGGATATTTACACTTGGAATAGAAAGGAGATGTGGGCTACTTTGGTACAAATCATTTCTTTAATTTAACTTGTCAGAAAAAAAATCTGTCTGCAAGTTTTACTTGCCATTAAAGAGTAGAGTGACCTACAAGGGAAGTCCGACTTCATCAGCCGAGACAGAACCTCCTACATCTTTCTGGTCTCCCGACCTTTCCAGCCATCTAACAGCACGACGTATTTTTCCAAACTAGATATTTCCTTATGAACATGCTATGAACATGCTATGAACATGGCTATGAACATGCTAAGAAACATGATGGATTCAGTTGACTCAACAACACAAATATCTTTCCCCAATCAAACCCACAAACTCCAGCTACTTTACATTCTTTTTGGTAATGGACGCTAATGTGTGACCTGTATAATATCCCCAAACAACACTGTCCCCAATAGACAGAGCATATTCACAATGGACAAAGTCTCACCTCTCCCTTGCTGTGACATTGGGTTTGAATTATTAAGTTATCTCCCATAATCCACCTCTTTGTTATGGTTTTAGGTTTAAGTGTACGGTGTACTTGTACATGCTCTCAGTGCACAGCAGATCAATAAGGAAGCTTCAGTCCTGCCCCATAGAACGACATCCATCATATTACAGCCACAGAAACGCAACCTTTGTTAGTCACAATCATACAAACCTTAGCGCTCCGCCCTCTCCTACACAAAATTCCTCTACATTCTATACGTAACCTTCGCGTTTATTTCCTATCCACTTAATGCTTGACCACAATGACTTACATTACTGAGTCTGGGGATTTGAAAAATTAAGCTATTTGATTTAGTCTTTTCTTTAAAATGAAGCATCAGTCCATAGCCCACCAGAGTCAACACATGATAATATGATTCATTTTAAAACTTGCTAGGAAACAGAATGCAAGCAATCCACATCCATGTTATCCATTCCACATCCATTATCCATTCCACATCCATGTACCACTTCCACATCCATGTATATCCAATCCTGTTCCACAAATCCTATCATTACACGTATTCCACCATTATCCTCCCATTCATTCCATACATGTATCCTCCATCCGGTCCCCAATCCCATGTACTCCATCCACTCCATTCCATTCCCACTATGTATCCATCGCCTCCATTCTATCCATCGTTCCATTCCTGTATCCATCCTCCATATCACATCCCAATCCCTTCCCCTCGGTGGACAATTATCCAATTCTCACTATGGTCCATTCTGTATCCATCCTCCATATCATTCCAATCCGATCATGCCATCCATATCCATCCAATCCATGTATCCATCCACACCATATCCATCAGCCATGTATCCATTCCACATCCATGTATCCATCCACATCCTGTATCCCCCTAGATAGATAATAGATAGATAGATAGATAGATAGATAGATAGATAGACAATAGATAGATAGATAGATGATAGATAGACAATAGATAGATAGATAGATAGATAGATAGATAGATAGATAGATAGATAGATAGACTACCTACGTATAAAATCTTTCTACCTAACCATACAAAAATATAAACTATAATTCTTCTACCATACTAACCTAAACAACTACTAAACTAAATAAAAAATAACCTACAATACTAAAAACTAAACTAACAATATAAAACCTCGTAAAAAGAAATAAATAATCAAAAACAATATAATAATAAAAAAAACTAAACAAAAAAATAAAAACTAACTCCGAAAACTAATACTTCTACCTACTAAAATAATACTAAAAACTACCTTAAATAAAAAAATAAAATAAAAGAAACACCTCGGAATTAAAACAAAAAAAGAACCTAAACTAACAATAAAATCATCTACCTAAATAGAAGATAGATGATAGATAGACAATAGATAGATGATAGATAGATGATAGATAGATAGATAGATAGAAGATAGATGATAGATAGATAGATAGATAGATAGAAGATATATGATAGATAGACAATAGATAGATGATAGATGATAGATAGATGATAGATAGATAGATAGATAGATAGATAGATGATAGATAGATAGATAGATAGATAGATAGATAGATAGATAGATAGATGATAGATAGATGATAGATAGATAGATATAGAAGTAGAGGATAGATAGATATCATTGATATTGTGTTATCGTTAATATTGTGTTAACTTTGATATTGTGTTATCGTTAATATTGTGTTAACTTTGATATTGTGTTATCGTTAATATTGTGGCTTTAAACCTGTCACTTGCATTAAGAAACACAAATAAAAACACAGCAGCTCAAAAAACAGTTTTTTATTTTATTTTTTTTTCATTTTTGCAAATTTTTGTACAAAATATCTTCTCTATCTCCTCCCATAGAAATGGAAGGTATATAAGGATCTGTATTGGGGAAATTGACCGCCTCGGGGATATCTACACTGCGCATTGACCTGTGACACGTTAAGTAACATGAGGCTTTGACTTGTGGGTAACCGAGCACATCTGTAGATCTACAGTTTGATGATGATAACACAATCTTCCTAACGCCCCTTTAACATGATTTCCTGTCTGTGAGGGTAAAGCTGATACACCCAGCAATGATTGGTCCAGGCAAACCGTTCGCCACTAGCAAGCAGTCTGCTGAGATCAATCGCCAGAGACCGCGATTGGCCGTGGTTTACCGGCAGACCCAATCGTTTGTTCATCCAATTAGCATGAACAATCGATTGATATCAGCCGCCTACAACTGACTGATATGTATATATGATAAAATATTGGTCGGCTTGAGAAATCTGCTTGTGTGTACCCAGCCTTCCTGACCTGGTCTCCACTCAGCCATTTTATTACTAACCTAGGAAATAACGAGGCTCCCTAGTGCAATGGAACTAGAGAAAGGGATAAAATCAGCAATAAAATGAATAAGGGGAGACAAGTTGTCTTAGTCCCATGAGTAGATGTGGAGCAATGTTTGGATTCATACAGCACACGGACGACAGTTAAAGCACTAATACACTGAGCGTGGATTGGTTCCAAATCATGTCTATCAGACCAGGACATTGACAATGAATAAGAAACTATACAACAAAATCCACAAGGCCCCTTCGATTCAGAACGAAAACCAGACAGACGTCATCTACTGGGGGTTACCCCATGTCGGGGTCTACGTCAGAGGAGACCCCAAAACTGTTCATTGTCAAAAAAGAAAATCTAAAGAAGAAATCCCCAAAAGTTCAGCAGTTCACTAGAGGCACAGGATTCGTACGATTCATAGTGATACTCTTCACAGACCACCCAGCCACGTCTTGTCCACAGGAGAGACCAACACCAATAGTCAGTCTGAGGTTTCAGCCTTTTCTTGGGGGGGTAAATACTATGAATTTCTGCAACACCACCAGGACAGAGTTTGGTTCTGCCCCTTTCTGGATCATGACGGACAAAGGACACGGAACTGGTAAAAAAACTAAAATAACCCAAATGCAAATTTCAAGTCCATAAGAGCTGAATAAAAAACCAGATGAATAAATTCCCTCGGTCTCATTTTCAAGGCGGCTTTGCTCGGAGTGGACATGACGATCCCCATTATTATTGTAATAAGCCCCTCACCTTACAACTGTGACCGCACAACGGCAAATTATTTTCTGCTCATTGCAAAACGTGTGAAGGGCCAAATATATGAAGTAAAGGGAGGACGAGGGAATCTCCGTGGGGCCGACAGTGCAACAGAAAATATTATTTCAGGTCTATTTAAAAAAAGGGAACTTCGTTACAACACAGTTCAGGTGGCCACTAACCCACGTAGCTTGTCTTTGGCAAGAAGTCAACACATCAACCTTCTCTGTCACCTTCTGCCCATTTCACTCTGTCTCATGAAGTGGATGTTGTTTGCGCTGTCCGAAAGTTCTGGGTACTGCTCCACTGATATAACAAAGTAGCCATCGTAGCCTTGGACTCGGCCCGTGTTAAGAATTTGCTGTTTTTCCCCCTCTGTCCATATGCGTAGACCTTCCTCCCCGTCGCGCAGTCTTTGCTGCTCTTTCTGCCAAGCTTGAGATACGGCCCTTTGCCTGGACAGTTCCAGAACACGGACCTTCTCCTCGTCCAGAGTGGTCCCGTAACGGGTGTTCAAACACAGGGAGCCATACTGAAGCTGTATGTCGGTGTAACGTCTAGTCCTAGCCCCGTGGACCGTGTTGATTTGTGATACGGTTACGTTGACTCCATTCTCCAAGGTTCTAATCCCACCACTGAGACCCAAGATAGACAGGTCACCTTCTGAAGGCCCCAATTTGACAAAGTAATGAGTGTCAACCCCATCAACAGTGAAATGAAGGTTCTCCAGATATTGGGCGTTATTTACAATGGCCGCAATTTTCCTTCCGTCCTCATTAGCCACACTGATGATGTCTGTGGTTACCCTTCCATCCTTCATTGCAAACTTAACACCCTTCCCAAAGATGGAACCTAGAGAGGCAAATCTCCTGTTGTCTGTTTCCTGTCGACATCCAGCGATGGTCGAGCCGTAAATCTGGTCAAAACGTTCCAAGGTGACGAAGGATTTCAGTTGTTTCTGCACCTCACATTGAACTCCCAAAATGGACTGGAAGAGAGAGAGAGAAGGTGACATTTAGATGTTAATTAAAAGAACCAGACCTAATTAAATCCACCATGGGTGTGAGGATCATTAAAGTAACTGTACTGGGATATTTACACTTGGAATAGAAAGGAGATGTGGCTACTTTGGTACAAATCATTTCTTTTAATTTAACTGTCAAGAAAAGAAAAATCTGTCTGCAAGTTTTACTTTGCCATTAAAGAGTAGAGTGACCTTAAAGGGAAAGGTCCGACTTCCATCAGCCGAGACAGAACCTCCTACATCTTTCTGGTCTCCCGACCTTTCCAGCCATCTAACAGCATCGGACATATTTATTTCCAAACTAGATATTTCCTTATGAACATGCTATGAACATGCTATGAACATGCTATGAACATGCTAAGAAACATGATGATTCCAGTTGACTCAACAACACAAAATATCTTTCCACCAATCAAAACCCACAAACTCCAGCTACTTTACATTCTTCTTTGGTAATGGACCTAATGTAGTGACCTGATAATATCCCCAGACAACACTGTCCCAATAGACAGAGCATATTCACAATGACAAAGTCTCACCTCTCCCTTTGCTGTGACTATTGGTTGATTTATGAAGTTATCTCCCATAATCCACCTCTTTGTTATGGTTTAGGTTTAAGTGTACGGTGTACATTGTACATGCTCTCAAGTGCACAGCAGATCAAAGTAAGGAAGCTGCAGTCCTGCCCCATAGAAGCTGACATCCAATCATATTACAGCACAGAAACGCACCTTTGTTAGTCACAGATCATACAACATTACGCTCGCCCTCTCCTACACATTCCTCTACATTCTATACAGTAACCTTCGCAGTTTATTTCCTATCCAACATTAATGGCTGAACCACAATGAACATTACATTACTGAGTCTGGGGATTTGAAAATGTAACATTATTGATTGAGTCTTTCTAAAAGTGAAGCATCAGTCCATTAGCCCACCAGAGTCAACACATTGATAATATAGATTCATTTTAAAACTTTGCTAGGAACAGAATGCAAGCAATCCACATCCATGTATCCATTCCACATCCATGTATCCATTCCACATCCATGTATCCATTCCACATCCATGTATCCATTCCACATCCATGTATCCATCCCACATCCATGTATCCATTCCACATCCATGTATCCATTCCACATCCATGTATCCATCCCACATCCATGTATCCATCCCACATCCATGTATCCATCCCACATCCATGTATCCATTCCACATCCATGTATCCATCCCACATCCATGTATCCATCCCACATCCATGTATCCATTCCACATCCATGTATCCATCCCACATCCATGTATCCATTCCACATCCATGTATCCATTCCACATCCATGTATCCATCCCACATTCCCACCCCCATCCATAGATCCATCCCACATTCCCATCCCCATCCATAGATCCATCACACATTCCCACCCCCATCGATAGATCCATCCCACATTCCCACCCCCATCCATAGATAGATAACAATTCCCACCCACATCCCTCCTAGATCCATCCCACATTCCCACCCCCATACATAGATCACATCCACATCCCATCCAAGATCCAATCCAACATATCCAACACCCATCCATAGATCCATCCCACATTCCCATCCCCATCCATAGATCCATCCCACATTCCCATCCATAGATCCATCCCACATTCCCATCCATAGATCCATCCCACATTCCCATCCCCATCCATAGATCCATCCCAAATTCCCACCCCCCATCCATAGATCCATCCCACATTCCCATTCCTCATCCATAGATCCTTCCCACATTCCCACTCCCCATCCATAGATCCATCCCACATTCCCATTCCTCATCCATAGATCCATCCCACATTCCCACTCCCCATCCATAGATCCATCCCACATTCCCACCCCCCATCTATTGGTGTCTATGAATAGTGAATTTTGTGTGAGAAGCTACGGGAATGAACCCTAAATACCCGACACTAGGACAGTGATAAATACAGGTTCCAGGGTGAAGGAAGGAATATCACTATAGCCATGCGGTTTAATGACATGTATTGCCCTCTATTGTCCCCTCAGCTTAAAGGGGAAGTTCAGGCTGAAACTTGGTTAAAAGGAAATATCTTCCCCTATTTCTCCTACTTGACATTTCTGTCTCTTCAGAAAGGAAACATTTTTCTTACTGGGTTAAAGTGCAACTTTCTAGTAATTAAATCCGCAAAGTAGATTCTCCCTTCGCCTAATGCACCATTAAACCTAAATAATTGATCGCATCACAAATGGAGATGTCGTTCAGCTATTACCACGTAAACGTGTAAAAATCCATTATGTGTCAATCCGGCTACTTGCCATGAAACCTCCCAGACAAGGTTTACCGGACCCCAGAGACCCCCGCACTGCAGATCAACTGGAAGATTCTCTCCCTTTCCACAATGACCCAAATCCTTATAGGAATCTCCACGGATCATAGAACCCAATGAGGACCCAGAGACAGACAGACAGATAGGATAGACAGGCACAGCCAGATAGACAGACTGACAGATAGGATAGACAGTCACAGACAGATAGACAGACTGACAGATAGGATAGACAGTCACAGACAGATAGACAGACTGACAGATAGGATAGACAGTCACAGACAGATAGACAGACTGACAGATAGGATAGACAGTCACAGACAGATAGACAGACTGACAGATATGATAAACAGTCACAGACAGATAGACAGACTGACAGATAGGATAGACAGTTACAGACAGATAGACAGACTGACAGATAGGATAGACAGTCACAGCCAGATAGACAGACTGACAGATAGGATAGACAGTCACAGACAGATAGACAGACTGACAGATAGGATAGACAGTTACAGCCAGATAGACAGACTGACAGATAGAAAAGACAGTCACAGACAGATAGACAGACTGACAGATAGGATAGACAGTCACAGACAGATAGACAGACTGACGAATAATGAGAACCTCCCAGCCCCCCACTATACACATAGCAGTCTAATCCTAGTAACCATCATGTTGTGGGAATCCCCTGGTGCATTTACCTTGCTGCTGTCCCACTCCTGTGTCTTCATTTGGGTGTTGATCAGTTGATATGAAGGCTCCATGGAATCCACGTCTGGTTTTGGGTACCCAGGGATCACGTTATGTAGCTGGAAGCCAAATGTCAGGAGCCAACTATTAACATCTGGGGAGAAAGACAAGACAGTGACACATTCAATGGGGGTTAATCTATACCTCCAACTATATATAACTATAACCTATACCTCTAACTATATATAACTATAATCTATACCTCCAACTATATATAACTATAACCTATACCTCTAACTATATATAACTATAACCTATACCTCCAACTATAACTATAATCTATACCTCCAACTATATATAACTATAACCTATACCTCCAACTAGAATCCTAGTCCTTATAGCAGGGACTGTAATAATATAAAGGGTATAAATAATATGAAGTTAATATAAATAAAGCCCCAGGACCAGATGGAATACATCCTCGGATTTTAAAAGAGGTTAATTCAGTTCTATCTAGACCACTGTTTCTCATCTTTTCAGATTCACTTTGGTCTGGGGATGTGCCGCTGGATTGGATAAAAACCAATGTAATTCCAATATTCAATAAAGGTAGTCGTTCCCAGCCTGGTAACTATAGACCTGTAAGCCTAACATCAGTGGTAGGGAAGGTGATGGAAACTTTGTTACGGGATCATATCCTTGACATTGTCTCCAGAGATCATCTTATTAGTAGTAGTCAGCATGGATTTATGAGAAATAGATCATGTCACACAAATTGATTTAATATGAAGAAGTGAGTAAGAATTTAGATTCAGGCACAGCAGTGGATGTGGTATTCTTGGATGCATTTGGGATTTAATAATCCCTGTGCCCCCTACACCATAAATAACTCTGTGTTAAGTGCATCTGTAATGGAAAAAGGTTTGGCAACTCTATATACTATAATCTATACCTCCAACTATATTATAACTAAATCTATACCCTCAACTATCATAACTATAATCTAACTCCAATTATATATCACTACCACTAACCCTCCAACTATATATACGATAACTATACCTCCAACATATAGAAATAACCTATATACCTCCAACTATATATAACTATAATCTATACCTCCAACTATATATAACTATAACCTATACCTCCAACTATATAAACTATAATCTATACCTATCCACTATAATAACTATAACCTATACCTCCCAACTATATATAACTAATCTATACTCCAACTATATATCCTAAATCTAATATACCTCATATCTATCTAATAACCTACCATCTCAACTATATATAACTATAATCTACCTCCAACTAATAGATACTATAATCTATCCCTCCCTAATATAACTATAATCTATACCTCCAACTCTATATAACTATAATACTATACCTCCAACTTATATAACATAACTATACCTCCAACTATATATAACTATAACCTATCACCTCCAACTATATATACTAAAATCTATACCTCCAACTATATATAACTATAACCTATACCCTCCAACTATATATAACTATAATCATAACCTCCAACTATATATACTATAATCTAACCTCCACTTATATAACTATAACCTATACCTCCGAACTATATTACTATAATCTATACACCTCCTACTATATAATAACCATAATCTTACCTTCCAACTTTACTATAATCTATCCTCCAACTATATATAACTATACATCTATCCCATAATACCTCCAACTATATATAACTATAATCTATACCTCCACTATGTATAACTTAACCTATACCTCCAACTATATACTATATAACCTATACCCTCCAACTATATATAAACTAATAACCTATACTACCCTCCAACTATATATAAACTATACCTATACCTCCAACTATATATAACTATAACCTATACCTCCAACTATATATAACTATCATACCCCCTATATATAACTATAATCTATAACCTCCAACTATGTATAACTATAACTCTATACCTCCAACTACATATAACTATAACCTATACCTCCAACTATATATAACTATACTCTACCTATACTCCAACTTATATATAACTATAATCTATACCTCCAACTATATATAACTAAATCTATACCCTCCAACTATAATAACTATAACCTAACCTCCAACTATATATACTATAATTTAACTAACCTCCAACTATATATCCTATAATCCTATACCTCCAACTATATATAACATAATCTATACCTCCAACTATATATAATATAACCTATACCTCCACTATATATAACTATAATCTATACCTCCAACTATTATACTATAATCTATACCTCCCACTATATATAACTAACTTACCTCCAACTAGTATAACTATAATCTATACCTCCAACTATATATAACTATAACCTATACCTCCAACTATATATAACATAATCAATACCTCCAACTATATATAACATATACCTAATACCTCCAACTATATATAACTATAATCTATACCCAACTATCTATAACTATAACCTATACCCCAACTATATATAACTAAACCTATAACCTCCAACTATATATAACTAAAACCTAACCTCCAACTATATATTACCTATACCTATACTACTCCAACTATATAGTAACTATAACCTATACATCCAACTATATATACTATCATCTATACTCCAACTATATATAACTATAACCTTACCTCCAACTATATATAACTATAACCTATACCTCCAACTAAATGTATATAACTATAATCATATACCTCCAACTATAGTAAACTAAATCTATACCTCCAACTATTATAACTCAACCTCTACCTCAACTAAACCAAATTAAATAACTATAACCTATACCTCCAACTATATATAACTATAACCTACTACCTCCAACTATAGTATACACTATAACCTATACCTCCAACTATATATAACTATAACCTACTACTCCAAACTAGTTACTAAACCTATAACCTCCAACTATAATATAAACTATAACCTATAACCTCCAACATGTATAACTATAACCTATACCTCCAACTATATATAACTATAACTATACCTCCCAACTATGTATAAACTATAATCTATACCTCCAACTATATATAACTATAATCTATCATCCAACTATGTATAACTATAACCTATACCTCCACTATTTATAACTATATCTATACCCTCCAACTATGTATAACTATAATCTATACCTCCACACTAATATAACTATAAACCTATACCTCCAACTTGTATAACTATACCTATCCTCCAACTAGTATACTATAACCTATACCTCCAACTATATATACTATAATCTAATACTCCAACTATTATACCTATAATCTATACCTCCCACTATATAATAACTATAACCTAGAACCCTCCAACTATATATAACTATAACCTATACCTCCACTATGTATAACTATAACCATACCTCCAATATGTATCACTATAATCTATACCCTCCAAACTATTATAACTATAATCTATACTCCAACTATATAACAATCTATAATACCTTCTCAACTATGTATAACTATAAACCTACTACCTCCAACTATGTATAAACTATAATCTATACCTCCAACTATGTATAACTATAATCTATACCTCCAACTATATATAACTATAATCTATACCTCCAACTATATAAACTATAATCTATACCTCCAACTATATATAACTATAATCTATACCTCCAACTATATATAACTATAACCTATACCTCCACTATATATAACTATAATCTATACCTCCAACTATATATAACTATAATCTATCCTCCAGCTATATATAACTATAATCTATACCTCCAGCTATATATAACTATAATCTATACCTCCAGCTATATATAACTATAACCTATACCTCCAACTATATATCACTAAATCTATACCTCCAACTATATATAACTATAATCTATACCTCCAACTATATATACATAAACCTATACCTCCAACTATATATAACTAACTAATCTATACCTCCACTATCATAACTATAATCTATCCTCCAACTATATATAACTATAACCTATACCTCCAACTATATAAACTATAATTTATACCTCCAACTATATATAACTATAATCTATACCTCCAACTATATATAACTATAATCCATACCTCCAACTATATATAACTATAATCTATACCTCCAGCTATATATAACTATAACCTATAACCTCCAACTATGTATAACTATATCTATACCTCACTATATATAACTATAACCTATACCTCCAACTATGTATAACTATAATCTATACCTCCAACTATATATAACTATAACCTATACCTCCAACTATGTATAACTATAATCAATACCTCCAACTATATATAACTATAACCTATACCTCCAACTATATATAACTATAATCTATACCTCCAACTTATATAACGATAACCTATACCTCCACTATATATAACTATAACCTATACCTCCAACTATATAACTATAACCTATACCTCCAACTATATATAACTATAACCTATACATCCAACTATATATAACTATAATCTATACCTCCACTAATATACTATAACCTATACCTCCAACGATATATATACTATAACCTATACCTCCAACTATATACAACTATAATCTTACCTCCCATATACAGCTATACATACCTCCAACTATATAGCTATAATCTATACCTCCAACTATGTATAACTATAACCTATACCTCCAACTATGTATAACTATAACCTATACCTCCAACTATATATAAACTATAACCTATACCTCCAACTATATATAACTATAATCTATACTTCCAATTATATATAACTATAATCTATACCTCCAACTATATATAAACTATAACTATACCTCCAACTATATATAACTATACCTATACCTCCAACTATGTATAACTATAACCTATACCTCCAACTATATATAACTATAACCTATACCTCCAACTATGTATAACTATAACCTATACCTCCAACTATATATAACTATAACCTATACCTCCAACTATGTATAACTATAAAACCTATACCTCCAACTATAGAACATAATCTAACCTCCACTATGTATAAACTACACTAACCTCCAACTAGATATATAATATATCTATACCTCCAACTATATATAACTATAACCTATACCTCCAACTATGTTAACTATAATCTATACCTCCAACTATATATAACATAATCTATACCTCCAACTATATATAACTATAACCTATACCTCCAACTATGTATAACTATAACTATACCTCCAACTATGTATAACTATAACCTATACCTCCAACTATATATAACTATAATCTATACCTCCAACTATGTATAACTATAATCTATACCTCCAACTATATTAACTATAACCTATACCTCCAACTATATATAACTATAACCTATACCTCCAACTATGTATACTATAACCTATACCTCCAACTATATAACTATAATCTATACCTCCAACTATGTATAACTATAATCTATACCTCCAACTATATATAACTATAATCTATACCTCCAACTATGTATAACTATAACCTATACCTCCAACTATGTATAAACTATAATCTATACCTCCAACTATAATAACTTAATCTATACCTCCAACTATATATAACTATAATCTATACCTCCAACTATATATAACTATAATCTATACCTCCAACTATATATAACTATAATCTATACCTCCAACTATGTATAACTATAACCTATACCTCCAACTATATATAACTAAATCTATACCTCCAACTATATATAACTATAACCTATACCTCCAACTATATATAACTATAATCTATACCTCCAACTATATATAACTATAATCTATATATATACACACATACTCATATGTATAACTATAATCTATACCTCCAACTATGTATAACTATAATTCTATACCTCCAACTATTATACTATCATCTATTCCTCCAACTATGTAAACTATAACATATACCTCCAACTATATATAAACTATATCTATACCTCCCTATATATACTATAACCTATACTCCAACTATATATAATCTAATCTAATAACCTCCAACTATATATAACTATAATCTATACCTCCAACTATATATAATCTAAATCTTATACCTCCAACTATGTATAACTATAACCTATACCCTCCAACTATAATAAACTTAATCTATACCCCACTATAATACTAAAAACCTATACCTCAACTATATATAACTATAACACTATACCTCCCACTATGTATAACTATAACCTATAACCTCCAACTTATATAACTATAATCTAAACCTCCACCTATGTATAACTATAATCTATACCTCCAACTATATTAACTATCTTATACTACTAATACCTCCACTATTATAACATTATCTAATAAGTCCAACTATATAACTATAATCTATACCTCCACTATATATAACTAAATCTATACCTTACCTCCAACTATATATAACTATAACCTATACCCCAACTAGAATCCTAGTCCTTATACAGGGACTGTAATAATATAAAGTTATAAATAATAATGAAGTTAATATAAAAAAAGCCCCAGGACCAGATGGAATACATCCTCGGTAATTTTCAAAGAGGTTAATT
>JAACNH010000320.1:63893-103718 GCA_019447015.1 Hymenochirus boettgeri
GCAACTCTATATACTATAATCTATACCTCCAACTATATATATAACTAAATCTATAACCTCCAATATCTATAACTATAATCTAACTCCAATTATTACACCACTAACCTACTATATATACGATAACTCGATACCTCCAACATATAAAGATAACACTATAGCTAGACCTCCCAACTATATAAACTATAATCTATACCTCCAACTATATATAACTATAATCTATACCTCCAACTATATAAACTATAATCTATACCTATCCACTATAATAACTATAATCTATACCTCCCAACTATATATAACTAATCCTATAATCCAACTATATATAACCTAAATCCTAATATACCATCCACTATTATACTAACTAACCGATACCATCTCCAACTTATATACTCCAATCTATAATCTACCTCCAACTTATATAATCACGTATAATCTATCCCTCCCTAATATAACTAATAATCTATACCTCCAACTCTATATAACTATAATACTATACCTCCAACTTATAGCTAACATAATCTATACCTCCTAACTATATATAACTATAACCTATCACCTCCAACTATATATACTATAATCTATCCTCCAAATATATATAACTATAAACCTATACCCTCCAACTACTATATAACTATAATCATAACCTCCAACTATATATACTATAATCTAACCTCCACTATATATAACTATAACTATACCTCCGAACTATATTACTATAATCTATACACCTCCACTAATAATAACCATAATCTCTACCTTCCAACATATATACTATAATCTATCCTCCAACTATATATAACTATAATCTATCCCATAATACCTCCAACTATATATAACTATAATCTATACCCTCCACTATGTATAACTTAACCTATACCTCCAACTATATACTATAGAACCTAATACCCTCCAACTATATATAAACTAATAACCTATACTACCCCCACCTATACTATAAACTATACCTATACCTCCAACTATATATACTATAACCTATACCTCCAACTATATATAACTATCATACCCCACTATATATAACTATAATCTATAACCTCCAACTATATATAACTAAACCTATACCTCCACTACATATAACTATAACCTATACCTCCAACTATATATAACTATACTCCTATACTTTCCACTATATCTTACTATATAAACTATAATCTATACCTCCAACTATATATAACTAAATCTATACCATCCAACTATAATAACTATAACCTAGACCTCCAACTATCATATAACTATAATTTATACTAACCTCCATACTAATATCCCTATAATCTATACCTCCAACTATATATAACATAATCTATACCTCCAACTATATATACATAAACTATACCTCCACTATATATAACTATAATCTATACCTCCAACTATATACTATAATCTATACCTCCACTAATATACTAACTTACCTCCAACTATGTATAACTATAATCTATACCTCCAACTATATATAACTATAACCTATACCTCCAACTATGATAATAACATAATCAAATACCTCCAACTATATATAACATAACCTAATACCTCCCAACTATATATAACTATAATCTATACTCCAACTATTATAACTATAACCTATACCCCAACTATATATAACTATAACCTATAACCTCCAACTATATATAACTAAAACCTAACCTCCAACTATATATTACTATACCTATACCTCCAACTATATAGTAACTATAACCTATACATCCAACTATATATACTATATCTATACTCCAACTATATATAACTATAACCTATACCTGCCAACTATATATAACTATAACCTATACCTCCAACTAAATGTATATATAACTATAATCATATACCTCCAACTATATAAACTAATCTATACCTCCAACTATTATAACTCATACCTCCTACCTCATACTATTACACACAAAATATAAATAACTATAACCTATACCTCCAACTATATATAACTAAACCTACTACCTCCAACTATGTATACCCTATAACCTATACCTCCAACTATATATAACTAAACCTATACCCAACTATGTTACTAAACCTATACCTCCAACTATAATATAAACTATAACCTATACCTCCACATGTATAACTATAACCTATACCTCCACTATATATAACTATAACTATACCTCCAACTATGTATAAACTATAATCTATACCTCCAACTATATATAACTATAATCTATCATCCAACTATGTATAACTATAACCTATACCTCCACTATGTATAACTATATCTATACCCTCCAACTATGTATAACTATAATCTATACCTCCAACTAATATAACTATAAACCTATACCTCCAACTTGTATAAACTATACCTATCCTCCAACTAGTATAGCTATAACCTATACCTCCAACTATTATATCTATAATCTAATACCTCCAACTATTGTATACCTATAATCTATACCTCCACTATATATAACTATACCTAGACCTCCAACTATATATAACTATAACCTATACCTCCACTATGTATAACTATAACCATACCTCCATATGTATACTATAATCTATACCCTCCAACTATGTATAACTATAATCTATACATCTCAACTATATAACAATCTATATCTATACCTTCTCAACTATGTATAACTATAAACCTCTCCTCCAACTATGTATAAACTATAATCTATACCTCCAACTATAGATAACTCTAATCATATTATACCTCCAACTATATATAAACTCATAATCTATACCCTCCAACTATATAAACTATAATCTATACCTCCAACTATATATAACTAAATCTATACCTCCAACTATATATAACTATAACCTATACCTCCACTATATATAACTATCCTATACTCCAACTATATATCACTATATCTATCCTCCAGCTATATATAACTATAATCTATACCTCCAGCTATATATAACTATAATCTATACCTCCAGCTATATATAACTATAACCTATACCTCCCACTATATATCACTAAATCTATACCTCCAACTATATATACTATAATCTATACTCCAACTATCTAACTATAAACCTATACCTCCAACTATATTAACTAATTAATCTATACCTCCAACTATATATAACTATAATCTATACCTCCAACTATATATAACTATAACCTATACCTCCAACTATATATAACTATAATTTATACCTCCAACTATATATAACTATAATCTATACCTCCAACTATATATAACTATAATCTATACCTCCAACTACTATATAACTATAAAAATCTATACCTCCAGCTATATATAACTATAACCTATACCTCCAACTATGTATAACTATAATCTATACCTCCCACTATATATATCTATAACCTATACCTCCAACTATGTATAACTATAAACTATACCTCCACTATATATAACTATAACCTATACCTCCACCTATGTATAACTATAATCAATACCTCCAACTATATATAACTATAACCTATACCTCCAACTATATATAACTATAATCTATACCTCCAACTTATATAACTATAACCTATACCTCCAACTATATATAACTATAACCTATACCTCCAACTATGTATAACTATAACCTATACCTCCAACTATATATAACTATAACCATACCTCCAACTATTATACTATAATCATACCTCCAACTATATATACCTATAACCTATACCTCCAACTATATATAACTATAACCTATACCTCCAACTATATACAACTATAATCTATACCTCCAACTATATACAGCTATAACCTATACCTCCAACTATGTATAGCTATAATCTATACCTCCAACTATGTATAACTATAATCTATACCTCCAACTATGTATAACTATAACCTATACCTCCAACTATATATAACTATAACCTATACCTCCAACTATATATACTATAATCTATACTTCCAATTATATAACTATAATCTATATACCTCCAACTATATATAACTATAATCTATACCTCCAACTATATATAACTATAACCTATACCTCCAACTATATATAACTATAACCTATACCTCCAACTATATATAACTATAACCTATACCTCCAACTATGTTAACTATAACCTATACCTCCAACTATATATAACTATAACCTATACCTCCACTATGTATAACTATAAAAACTATACCTCCAACTTATAACATAATCTATACCTCCACTATGTATAACTACATCATACCTCCAACTAGATATATAATATATCTATACCTCCAACTAGTATACTATAACCTATACCTCCAACATGTATAACTATAAATCTATACCTCCAACTATATATAACATAATCTATACCTCCAACATATATAACTATAACCTATACCTCCAACTATGTATAACTATAACTACTAACCTCCAACTATGTCTACTATACCCTACCTCCAACTATTAGTATAATCTATAACTCTGTATACTATCATCCTCCAACTATATTAACTATAACCTATACCTCCAACTATATATAACTATAACCTATACTCCAACTATGTATAACTATAATCTATACCTCCAACTATATATAACTATAATCTATACCTCCAACTATGTATAACTATAATCTATACCTCCAACTATATATAACTATAATCTATACCTCCAACTATGTATAACTATAACCTATACCTCCCAACTATGTATAAACTATAATCTATATCCTCCAACTATATATAACTTATATCTATACCTCCAACTATATACTATAATCTAAACCTCCAACTATATACAACTATATCTAACCTCCAACTATATATAACTATAATCTATACCTCCAACTATGTATAACTATAACCTATACCTCCAACTATATATACTAAATCTATACCTCCTAACTATATATAACTATACCTATATCCTCACAACTTATATATAACTCTATAATCTATACCTCCAACTATATATAACTATAATCTCTATCATATCTTCAATCTATGTATAACTATAATCTATACCTCCAACTATGTATAACTATAATTCTATACCTCCAACTATTATACTATCATCTATTCCTCCACTATGTTAACTATAACATATACCTCCAACTATATATAAACTATATCTATACCTCCAACTATATATAACTATAACCTAATACCTCCAACTATATATAACTAATCTAATAACCTCCAACTATATATAACTATAATCTATACCTCCAACTATATATAACTAAATCTTATACCTCCAACTATTATAACTATAACTATACCCTCCACACTATAATAATTAATCATACCCCACTATAATACTAAAAACCTATACCTCCAACATATATAACTATAACACTATACCTCCCACTATGTATAACTATAACCTATAACCTCCAACTTATATAATCTATAATCTAACTCTATCTCACCTATGTATAACTATAATCTATAACCTCCAACTTATTAACTATCATCTATTATACATAACCTCCACTATTATAACATCTATACGTCACTATATAACTATAATCTATACCTCCAACTATATATAACAGAATCTATACCTACCTCCAACTATATATAACTATAACCTATACCCCAACTAGAATCCTAGTCCTTATACAGGGACTGTAATAATATAAAGTATAAATAATATGAAGTTAATATAAAAAAGCCCCAGGACCAGATGGAATACATCCTCGGATTTTAAAAGAGGTTAATTTCAGTTCTATCTAGACCACTGTTTCTCATCTTTTCAGATTCACTTTGGTCTGGGGATGTGCCGCTGGATTGGATAAAAACCAATGTAATTCCAATATTCAATAAAGGTAGTCGTTCCCAGCCTGGTAACTATAGACCTGTAAGCCTAACATCAGTGGTAGGGAAGGTGATGGAAACTTTGTTACGGGATCATATCCTTGACATTGTCTCCAGAGATCATCTTATTAGTAGTAGTCAGCATGGATTTATGAGAAATAGATCATGTCACACAAATTGATTTAATATGAAGAAGTGAGTAAGAATTTAGATTCAGGCACAGCAGTGGATGTGGTATTCTTGGATGCATTTGGGATTTAATAATCCCTGTGCCCCCTACACCATAAATAACTCTGTGTTAAGTGCATCTGTAATGGAAAAAGGTTTGAGGGTTCTGGCAGATAACAGACTTAGCTATAGCAAACAATGCCAGATAGCAACGGCTAGAGCTAGCAAGATATTGTCTTGTATAAAGAGGGGAATAGATTCAAGAGAGAAAATATTATTCTCCCTCTTTACAAGGCACTGGTAAGGCCTCATTTGGAATATGCGGTGCAGTTTTGGAATCCCATATACAAAAGGGACATCTTGGAAATTGAGGCTGTTCAGAGAAGGGCAACTAAATTAATAAGGAGGGGCTTTACTATGCAGGCAGATTAGACAAGTTATCACTAAATTAATAAGGGGAATGGAGGGGCTTGACTATGTAGACAGATTACACAAGTTATAACTACATTAATAAGGGGAATGGAGGGGCTTGACTATGCAGGCAGATTAGACAAGTTATAACTGAATTAATAAGGGGAATGGAGGGGCTTGAATATGCAGGCAGATTAGACAAGTTATAACAAAATTAATAAGGGGAATGGAGGGGCTTGAATATGCAGGCAGATTAGACAAGTTATAACAAAATTAATAAGGGGAATGGAGGGGATTGACTATGCAGGCAGATTAGACAAGTTATAACTAAATTAATAAGGGGAATGGAGGGGATTGACTATGCAGGCAGATTAGACAAGTTATAACTAAATTAATAAGGGGAATGGAGGGGCTTGAATATCCAGGCAGATTAGACAAGTTATAACAAAATTAATAAGAGGAATGGAGGGGCTTGACTATGCAGGCAGATTAGACAAGTTATAACTAAATTAATAAGGGGAATGGAGGGGCTTGACTATGGAAGCAGATTAGACAAGTTATAACTAAATTAATAAGGGGAATGGAGGGGCTTGACTATGTAGACAGATTAGACAAGTTAGGGCTGTTTACATTGGAGAAGCGGCGGTTGCGTGGGGATATGATCACTTTATACAAATATATTAATGGCCCATACAATGAACTCTCTGGTGCATTGTTCACTAATAGATCATATCAGAGGACACGTGGACATCCTTTAAGGTTGGAAGAAAATTAGTTTCATCTTCAGGTTAGGAAAGGTTTCTTTACAGTGAGAACGGTGACACTGTGGAACTGTCTTCCAGCAGATGTGGTAATGGCAAGTTCATTAAATAGCTTTAAAAGGCCTGGATAAGTTTCTAATCTTCCTTTAACCCTGTACCCCCAATCCCATTGCTATGGTAATGTCATGGTAACATTATGGCGATCTGCTATTTCGGTGACTGGGATAATAGAGATATTCTGTTTAGTCGGTGTATTGGCTGTAGAAATGGGAAACAATCCAACATCCCTTATCAGCGCTTTTTTTTAAAACATATATTATTGGGAGCTACCATGGAGTTTGTCCCATGTCCTTTATCTCCATCAAGTCGCACCTCCTAAAATGATCATTAACATTGGTTCAGTGTTGTGGGCCCCTAGGTTTCTGATAGTCAACTGGGCACAATTCTAACATTTAGTAACCCAATGTATAATAATGTATACATTTCTTATGTATTATAAGAAATAATACGCTACCTACAGTGTAATATATGGATTTACTTCACCTCGGAGTTCCGTGACCTGTATAGAAGCACTCGGTCTGCGGACTCGTACTTCTATATGGTCAAGGAACTCCTCGGTGGCGTAATATCCTTATATTACACTGTAGGTAGCGTATTATCCCTTATATAATACCAACGTTTATAAAGATGTATAATAACATTTTGTATAATAACGTATATAATAATAATATAACAACAAGGTATAATATCATATAGTAACCCAATGTATAATAACGTATATAATAATAATATAACAACTAGGTATATAATAATGTATAATATCATTTAGTATAATAACGTATATAATAATAATATAACAACTAGGTATATAATAATGTATAATATCATTTAGTAACCCAATGTATAATAACGTATATAATAATAATATAACAACTAGGTATATAATAATGTATAATATCATTTAGTAACCCAATGTATAATAACGTATATAATAATAATATAACAACTAGGTATATAATAATGTATAATAACATTTAGTATAATAACGTATATAATAATAATATAACAACTAGGTATATAATAATGTATAATATCATTTAGTAACCCAATGTATAATAACGTATATAATAATAATATAACAACTAGGTATATAATAATGTATAATATCATTTAGTAACCCAATGTACAAGGTCCTGGTAGGCGGAAGCGCGTTATTACCTGTCATGTAGCACTTGGTATCATGCGCGTTACTGATTGGATTGTTGTTTTTGAACATGTAGAGATTGAAGGGCATCACGTTGGTGGTGCTCAAGCGTTTCCAAATGTCCTGATCAGGACTGGTCCACCTTCCAGCTAAGACATCATATTCCCTTCTCCCCATGTGAATGAGTTTGGTGAGCGTGTCATAGATGCCCCCGTGGTAACCAACAATGAGTTGAAATGCAGGATTGGAGTCTAGGTAGATTTCCCCATAGGCGGTGTACAGAATCTGTTTAATCATTAGCCCTGTTCCACTGAATACGGCCAAAGGGGTCCCAATGTTATCGCAGGCAATGTAGAACTCATCACCACTGCTCAATTCCATTGCAAAGAGGTGTCCTTGTAAGTCATAATACAGGGAGGCAATCTCCGAACTGGAATGGTTGTAGAAGTGGGTGACCCGGGTGGGGTTAGTGAGATCTGCATAGAAGAACTGCAAGTGGTGTCCCAAGTTAGTCTTTCTAGAGACCCTCCTTCCAAGCCCATCGTAACGGTATCTGATACTCCAGCCGGCTGCCTTGTTGTAAGCTTTGACAAGAAGACCCGCAGAGCTATACTCAAAGACATCCCCTCCTCTCTGTTTCAGAAACCCGTCATCGTCCATTTTGTATTGAACGTCCCCCAACCTTGTAATCCTGTCTCTCAAGTCATATCTCAGCGGGGTAAGGCGAGCGCTGTTCCCCGGACTCAATAAGTGTAAATTTCCGTTCAGGTCATAGCTGTAACGCCACAGAGGCTTATCATTGATGGATACAGTCTGTAGCTGCCCATCGGAATCATATTCATAAGAGTACTTGGTGGTATTTGCATAGGGACCCACTTTTAATTCCTTTTTTACGACTCTCCCCATATTATCATACTGCACGGTCATCCAATACATGAGCGATCTAAAGATCTCATACTGAACCTCCTTGACTCTGCCGTAAGTGTCAAAGTGTTTCGTGTGCGTCATTACTGCCGTGGTGATGATTTGGTTAATGTCATAATAAATCACTCCAAATTTACCAAATTGCTCCGTTTTGCCAGAGACGTCGTCGTACCGGTATAGATCTATGGGCAGTGGGGTCTCGTTAATGACGGCCTGCATGCTGGTGACTCTAAAACTATTATCATAATTGTAGTCGAAACGAGCGTTGACCATCCCCTCCTCCGTGAAACGGAATATCTGCCGATCAATCAGAGGTCCTATTTGCCGGTAACGTATAATGCAACTGAAGCCTTCGTTTTGAAGGTTAATGGCTTTTAACATGCCCGCGGTCTCATCGTATGAAAAGGCGATTCTGGTGGTGTCGTAGAGGATCTCAGCCAGTTTGGATAGCCTTCCATATTTGTAAATAACCCGCCGGCCAGTGCCCATGTACAGGGTCTGAAGGAGATGGCCTTCTTCTGAAAAGTCCTGTAGGACAGAAGCATTTCCCTCATGAGGCCTGATGATGTTCCTGTAGTATCCAATAGAACGAATGGTTTCCATTGTCTGTCTTGCAACGTTGGGCATGGTGACAGAGGACAACCGATCGTTTTTATCAAACTCAAATATGTATTGTCTCTGGCTATGGAGCAGCAACACCATGGACTGTGAAAAGAAGAAACATACAATTCAGATAAATAAAGTATACAAGGCAGAGAGACGTGTGAAGGAATCATGGGCCAATATTTTGCTCTACAAACCTTCTCTAGGTACGTATAACTCCATGTTTTCCCATCAGCGAATGTCCTGGAGATGATTCTTCCAGCTTGATCATACTCCATTCTCTCAGACATTGTCCCCCTCTGAATTCCTGCAACCTGGCCTCCAGGTGAGTAGGTCACATTGACCCCATTTAACCTGCTGCTCGGAGACCAAAGGCTGGGCCTTCCGGCTTGGTCATAAAGAATTCTCAGAGTGAACTTCCGGTGATCATCATAGATTTTCTCTGTTCTTGTGACGCGATCAAAGTCGAGAGACAACAAATTCCGGTTGTGCACCTAAAGGAACAAAGATGTCAATGCTTTATTATAGAGAGAGCTTTATTATAGATCTTTACCGAAACTACCACACTAGGTCACAAATACAATGTAGGCAAATGTCCTAGAATTCCTTTCAAACATCTGATTCATCATTTAGACATTTTTTAAAGGAGCAGATTTGAATTGTGATTGGAAGCCCCACACATCTCCTCGCCCTGCTGTAATGCAGGAAAATAAAAGCATGTAGACCAGGCGGAATCTTCAAAAGGCTCCCAGTTTGCTTTGTTTGAATGTAATGACAATGGGAGCCAGTCACCCACCCAAACCGCCAGCCTTTCTGCAGCTGAATTCATGAATGAATTTCACACTTGACTAAGCAAGAGGCCCAGATTCTATACATTCAAAGTCATGGGGGGTTTGTGTTCCCGGGGCTATTGAAGTCATCTCAGGCTTCATGTAACAGATTGTGTTTAACTAAACTCGGAACAGAATGATAACAGCGCTAGACGCACCATGCTGGCCTGGATTTCATTTCTTGTTTTAATAGACATTTGAGCAGTTTAAGGGAAATTCTTATTCTGCCCAAACAGGTGAACACGTCCTATTGTTAATGACCGAAAACATTGACCTACAGTCTCACTGGTCTACACATGGAGTACAGGAAGTGACCTCCTGCGGGTAATGAGGAAATAACCATAAACAGGAGCAATCAATCACCGTGAACTCTTTACCAGACACGGGGTCACATTTTATTTATAGTTATTACAGTAAATTAGATTCCACTTTCCCAGGACACAATATCTACGGGCTTGTGGAGTTGAATGTCTTTATGAAGGAACCGGTGGCCATTTAGTTGTAATTCTGTAGATTTTCGGTTAGTAAATTTGCCTTTTGGAAAGTTTTGGGGCTTTATAAATAAACATTGATGGTAATAACCATGATAAAATTTACCCTCAGTCTACGGCCAAACACCGTGACCTGTCCCCTTGCTTGCTCTTTGCGTTGCCTCCACTCCACCAAGTTCAGACCATTATCGATGGGTAAGGTGACATTTCTCTTCCCAACAGTGGGGTTCACCGTTCCTGCCAATAAGTGGGGTTCTGTCTGCAGAGCCACCTCCATGCCGTTAGCCAAAATGAGTCTGAGAGAGCCGTCTGCGCCGATGTAATAACTGTTCCGTACTTGGTCTATTTGAAAGAAAGTATTTAGAGTGTTTGTCATGTTTCTGGAGTGTAGAAAGCAATCAATGGACCGTAACCATTCTACCTTAATAGCCCATTACCAAACACCTGGCAGCAGTGAGCGTCTATTGTTGGGTCTCTATGCAGAGAATGCTAAGCTCTCATTACGGAGAATAGACAATAGGGCCTAGAAATACCCAGGAGAGCATGAAAGTGACAAAGAAAAATTAGAACTAAATTAAAACTACATATGTGTGACCACGTCCAACATTTCCCAGCAACCCCAGTCAATTCCTAATGATAGGATGGGTGCCGGGAAACCAAGTGACATTTACTACATTATCAGGGATGTCTTGTGGGTAAGGAGGCCTTTCCTATGCCCCTGTAACTAGTGTTAAATAAGGATGGACCATGGTTAAACTCTCATGGACTGACCTTGAAGAAGAGTGTAGAAGGCTCCAGAAGCAGATAGATTGGTGGTTATTGTAACATCTTCCTTATTGGACGTCTCCACTTGGACATGAACTGAACTGTCAGTGTCACTACGGAAGCTGCTCACTTGGCCCGTTGGGAACGTTACGTTGGTCAGGCGCCCAAAGCCGTCATATCTGAAAAGAAGAAACCGGTTAGAGAACAAGGATATGTATCCAGCGCTCTACAGGAAATGGAAATACAAACATTGTGATGACCTTTTAGTTTGTGTGTTTATTGCAAGGCTGGTGGTTAGTAGAGCATTTTGCATGTGCAAAACCAATCGTGTACATATATGATGAGTGATCAATGGGCCCCTCCAACACTAAGACCCCCAGACGTACAGACACAGAGAAATATGAACATAGTTAAGGCTCGTACACACGTGTGATCGCGGTCCCAACCCACAAAGCACGATGTGTACGAACAAACGTTTCAGCCGATATTCGGCCTGTGTGTAGTCGCTGTATCGGCCGAAAGCGTTGTTCATTCAGAGATCCGCCACGTTGGTCGTTCATTCGGAGATCCGCCACGTTGGTCGTTCATTCGGAGATCCGCCACGTTGGTCGTTCATTCGGAGATCCGCCACGTTGGTCGTCTCATTCGGAGATCCGCCACGTTGGTCGTCTCATTTATCGGAGAATCCGCCACGTTGGTCGTTCATTCGGAATCCGCCACGTTGGTCGTTCATTCTTCGGAGATCCCACGTTGGTCGTTCATTCGAGATCCGCCACGTTGGTCGTTCATTCGGAGATCCGCCACGTTGGTCGTTCATTCGGAGATCCGCCACGTTGGTCGTTCATTCGGAGATCCCCACGTTGGTCGTTCATTCGGAGATCCGCCACGTTGGTCGTTCATTCGGAGATCCGCCACTGTTGGTCTTCATTCGAGATCCGCCACTTGTCATTCTTCGGAGATCCGCCACGTTGGTCGTTCATTCGGAGATCCGAATGATGACTGACTTGGCGGATCTCCAAATGAACGACCCTTTCGGCCGATACAGCGACGACACACGGGACGAATATCGTCCGAAACGCACATCGTGCGTGTGTACGAGCCTTAAGTCCCACACATATTACCAGGGAGATATAGAACTGAGATCCCAATGTGCCTTGTCACCAGGAGATTAGAAACATTGTATCTCATGTCGATAGAAATATTTTATGCTGCGGAAATACAACAAACCTCCATCTATTCATAGAAACGATTTATTTCTCCTGTAAACCTATCGAGTGAGAGCGGAGGACTGGCAGTCGGGTTTAGTGGCCCTTTAAAAGATAGGGCCACTATAGATTTAATAGTGTGTCAGAATATGCAGCGAATGTGTCACCAATACAGAAAGTTACGAGCTATGTAAGAAGCGTGGAAGGGACAATTTATTATTCATTTCCAGGGAGTTAATATGAAACGGGTTACTGGAAATTGGACAGTGATTGGGGATGGAGAATTTCTCTGCTGCTTTTCCCCTACACACAAATCCTCTATTTTATTTTACGGGGAAGTAACGTAATCATTTCCCCCGTTTATAACCGGCTGGTACAGATTTCTTTATCCTATTATTCAGATTTGTCTGTAAGTGCATGGGGCTGACTATTATATTATTGTGGATTTATATAGCGCCAACATCTTCCGTAGCGCTTTACAATTACATGGATACATTCACATCCGGCCCTGCCCCGAAGAGCTTACAATCTAAGCACATTTAGGTGTCTCATGGGAAATATTCTCAGTATATGGTCCGTCCAAGTCTCAGGGCTTTTAAAAATTGCCCCTTTAAAGGTTTGAACTGTTGTGGTTGGGTGATTTTAGGGTTAAAACTACAGACCCTACAGTGACATTGTATCAGACCTACAGTGACATTATATCAGACCCACAGTGACATTGTATCTGACATAGTGACCTTGTATCCGACATAGTGACATTGTATCACACCTACAGTGACATTGTATCAGACCTACAGTGACATTATATCAGACCTACAGTGCTGGGGGGGATCGACCTAAGTGAACCTTGTAATCTGACATAGTGACATTGTATCACATCTACAGTGACATTGTATCAGACCTACAGTGACATTATATCAGACCTACAGTGACATTGTATCTGACATAGTGACCTTGTATCTGACATAGTGACATTGTATCACATCTACAGTGACATTGTATCAGACCTACAGTGACATTATATCAGACCTACAGTGACATTGTATCTGACATAGTGACCTTGTATCTGACATAGTGACATTGTATCACACCTACAGTGACATTGTATAGGACCTACAGTGACATTATATCAGACCTACAGTGACATTGTATCTGACATAGTGACCTTGTATCTGATATAGTGACATTGTATCACACCTACAGTGACATTGTATCACACCTACAGTGACATTGTATCTGACAGTGACATTGTATCAAACCTACAGTGACATTGTATCACACCTACAGTGACATGTATCTACAGTGACATTGTATCAACCTACAGTGACATTGTATCACACCTACAGTGACATTGTATCTGACAGTGACATGTATCACACCTACAGTGACATTGTATCTGACATACTTGATAACACAGTGACATTGTATCACACCAAGTGACATTGTATCTGACACAGTGACATTGTATCACCCTACAGTGACATTGTATCTGACAGTGACATTGTATCACAACCCTACAGTGACATTGTATCTGACAGTGACATGTATCACACCTACAGTGACATGTATCTGACAGTGACATTGTATCACACCTACAGGGACATGTATCACACCTACAGTGACATTGTATCTGACACAGTGACATGTATCACACCTACAGTGACATGTCTACCCTACACAATGAAAGAGAACGAGGTACTGGATCAGTAACCTATGGGGATTGTGTTTATGGATTGAGACGTGTGTGGGGATTGAAATCAGATCTATAGGCGAACAGCCGTGATAATTGTAAACTCAGTGATATGTAAACTCTGAGAAAATAACCTTTAAGGGAAAATCCCATTGAAAACAGGTCACGAGAGGAAATCTAAATGGAAATTGCCATCTCTAGTTACATATCCAATTACACCCCAATTCCTACAAGGAAATGTCACATTTGGTTGAATTGAAACATCTCCAGGTACCACGTTTATTCAATCAGATCAGAGAGACTGAACGTGGAATATGACAGTTCACCCCACGATATAACTGCTTATTGTACATCTCTCTCCAATCAATAGGATAGAAAGTGCTGAATAAATCAAGTGTCACTTCCCAAATAATTCCTAACTGAAGATCAGAGATAGAAGTGGGTTTGAATCGAATCCGAGGGTTTGGAACTCACGGATTCCACGGAACCCGGAATTTCAGAATTTTAAATGTTTATCAAAAATCGAATGTAGACGTTATCGAAATCGAATCCTAGAAAGTAATAATCGGTTTCGGTAACTCTCGAAAATAGAATGCGGAATCTCGAAACCAGCTGATCGAGAAGTCTCGGTGCCATTTCAGTAACCGACTATTACTATTTGTCCCTCAAAATGGACGGAAACTTTAAAAAAAAATTCTCCCATTGACTTCTAGGGTTTGTTTTAGAATCTTTGTTTTTTTCCCCAGAAAATTCGAAAACGAAACGAAACTCAACTTTTCGAAATCTCTACTGAAGATCTACCCAATGACATATTTTATTACAGAAAGACCCTCCCCTTTTAGTTTTACCCCTCCCCCCTTTAGAACAGAAAGATGCTTAGTATCTGATTGGAGATTTCCTCTCTCATCCTGGGTGAATACAACTGAGCATGTCTAAGCTCACTGAGCTATGGGAGGAGCTGTCATTTCTGTGCTAAAAGATTTCATATTGTATATTTATATGTATAAACAAAAAAAACAAGTGATGCTTTATAGTAATCAGCCATGTCCGGACAATATGTGGTTATAACGGGGTTTACACTGGATTATCTTTAGGCTTTATTCCTAAGAGACAGTGATTTTATATGATTAACATTATATACAACAGGTCAGGAAGACTGAAACGGGAGTTATTTATAAAAGAACCAATATAATACATCTTACAGATTCCGTCTCTCAATGGAAATTACCCCAGACAGAGAGATCGACCATAGGTTTAACATAGCAGAATGACATTTACATATGGACCAGAATTACCCCGTTTCACCTGTATATTGTGTAACAAACCAATTCAGTGTATGGAATTCCATAATCTGGGAATAGATTTTTCTCTGTGAAATGAAGATATGATCCAACTTTATCTCTCTCTCTCCTATATAGACTGTAGACTTTACATTAGAACTTCACTATAGACTTATCTCTCTCTCTCCTATAACAGACTGTAGACTTTACATTAGACTTTCACTATAGACTTTATCTCTCTCTCTCTCCTATATAGACTGTAGACTTTACATTAGACTTCACTATAGACTTTATCTTTCTCTCTCCTATATAGACTGTAGACTTTACATTAGACTTCACTGACTTTATCTCTCTCTCTCTCCTTACAGACTGTAGACTTTACATTAGACTTCACTATAGACTTTTATCTCTCTCTCTCCTATATAGACTGTATACTTTACATTAGACTTCACTATAGACTTTATCTCTCTCTCTCCTATATAGACAGTAGACTTTACATTAGACTTCACTATAGACTTTATTATTTAATTTTTATTATATTTATACTTTAATACTATACTTTAATTTATCAACTCTTATTATTTATACTCTATATCATATTATATTTTTATAATATAGCACTTTAATTTAATATTATATCTAACTCTTATGATCTATTTACTATACATTTTATATATACTTTACATTAAATCATTTACTTTATCTCTCTCTCTTATATATATATGTGGATTTACTTAGACTTCTCTATACTTTATCTCTCTCTCTCTTTTTCTGTTTTCCTTTATTCTCTTTAACTTTCATATCTCCTTAGCCTTTTTTTCCTATCTCTCTCTCTCCTCTTTCTCTTTTTCCTCTTTTCCTTCTTCTTTATTACTTTCTTCCTCCCTCTCTTTCTCTCTCTTCCTTCCTCTCTCGCATCTGTTTCTCTCTCTCTCCTTATCGGTCGCTTTACATTAGACTTCCTTAGCTGACTTTATCTCTCTCTCTCCTCCTCCGACTGTAGACTTTCTCCCTTAGACTGCTTGTCTCTCTCTCCTCCTAGACTGTGACTTTACTTAGACTTCACTAGACTTTATCTCTCTCTCTCTCCTATGAACTGTCTTTCTAGCTTCACTATGCTTTATCTCTCTCTCTCCTTATGCGTTAGACTTTACATTTAGACTCACTATAGACTTTTTCTCTCTCTCTCTCTCCTGGTCCAACTGTGACTCCACTATAGCTTTCTCTCCTCTCTCCCTATATAGCCTGTAGCACTTTACTTGACTTCACTATAGACTTTTCTCTCTCTCTCTCTCTCTCCTAGACTGTCCGTTACTTAGCCTTCACTTGACTTTCCTCTCTCTCGCCTCTCCTCGCCTATGACTTTTGTTACTTCTACTTTCGACTTTCTCTCTCTCTCCTCTCTCGCCTGTCGCTTTCCTTCGCCTTTCTACTTGCTTCCTCTCTGCTTAGCTGTGCTTTACTGTTCCCTCTCGCTTTCTCTCTTTCATTGCTGCTGTTTTCTTGCTTCTTGCTTTTTCTCTCTCTTTGCTGTCCTTTACTGACTTACTTCCTTCCTTCTCTCTTGATCTTTCTTCTTCGCTTCTGTTCTTTCTTGTATTTCTCTCTCTCTTCTTAGACTTGTTTTTTTTTCTCTCTCCTTGCGTTTTTCTGACTTCACTATAGACTTTTTCTTTCTCTCTCCTCGACTGTGTGTGCTGTCTTTCATTAGACTTCCTTGCTTTATCTCTCTCCTATACTGTGTGCTGTAGACTTTACATAGACTTCACTATAGACTTTATAGGGGGATATGGGGGGTCGTGGTAATATATGGGGGGTGGGGGTCAGTGGTATATATGGGGGATATGGGGGTCAGTGGTAATATAGGGTGATTTGGGGGTCATTGGAAATTAGAGGGGATATGGGGGTCAGTTGGTAATATAATGGGGGATATGGGGGGTCATTGGTAATATAATGGGGGATATGGGGTCAGTGGTAATATAATAGGGATAGGGGGTCTTGGTAATATAATGGGGGATATGGGGGTCAGTGTAATATAATGGGGGATTTGGGGGTCAGTGGAAATATAATAGGGGGATATGGGGGTCAGTGGTAATATAATGGGGGGATATGGGGGGTCAGTGGTAATATAATGGGGGATATGGGGGTCAGTGGTAATATAATGGGGATATGGGGTCAGTGGTAATATAATGGGGGATATGGGAGGTCAGTGGTAATATAATGGGGGATATGGGGGTCAGTGGTAATATAATGGGGGTATATGGGGGTCAGTGGTAATATAATGGGAGGATATGGGGTCAGTGGTAAGATAATGGGGATATGGGGGTCATGTGGTATATAATGGGGGTATATGGGGGTTCAGTGGTAATATAATGGGGGGATATGGGGGTCAGTGGTATATAAAGGGGGATATGGGGTCAGTGGTATATAATAGGTAGGGGTAGTGGTAATATATGGGGGTCAGTGGTAATATAATGGGATTGGGGGTCAGTGGTAATATAAGGGGGGTAATGGGGGTCATGGTAATTAATGGGGATATGGGGGTCAGTGGTAATATAATGGGGGATATGGGGGGTCAGTGGTAATATAATGGGGGGATATGGGGTCAGGTCTGGTAATATAATGGGGGATATGGGGTGTCATGTAATATAATGGGGGGATATGGGTCAGTGGTAATATAATGGGGGTCTGGGGGTCAGTGGTATATAAATGGGGGGATATGGGGTTCATGTATTTAATGGGGGTATATGGGGTCAGTGGTAATATAATGGGGGATATGGGGGTCAGTGGTAATATATGGGGGGATATGATGGGTCCATGTAATATATGGGGGGATCATGGTGAGTCATGGTATATAATGGGGATGGGGTCTGGTAATATAGGGGATATGGGGTCGGAATAAATGGGGGATATGGGGGTCAGTGGTAATATAATGGGGGATATGGGGGTCAGTGGTAATATAATGGGGGGATATGTGGGGTCATGGTAATATAATGGGGGGATATGGGGGTCAGTGGTAATATAATGGGGGGATATGGGGTCAGTGGTAATATAATGGGGGGATATGGGGGTCAGTGGTAATATAATGGGGGATATGGGGTCAGTGGTAATATAATGGGGGATATGGGGGTCAGTGGTAATATAATAGGGGGATATGGGGGTCAGTGGTAATATAATGGGGGTCAGTGGTAATATAATGGGGGATATGGGGGTCAGTGGTAATATAATGGGGGATATGGGGGTCAGTGGAATAAATGGGGGATATGGGGGGTCATGGTAATATAATAGGGGGATATGGGGGTCAGTGGTAATATAATGGGGGATATGGGGGTCAGTGTTAATATAAATGGTGGGTATGGGGGTCAGTGGTAATATAAGGGGGGATATGGGGGTCATTGGTAATAAATGGGGGATATGGGGGTCAGTGTAATATAATGGGGGGTATGGGGGGTCAGTGGTATATAATGGGGGGATATTGGGGGTCAGTGGTATATGATAATGGGGTAGTGTAATATGGGGGATCTGGGGTCATGGTAATATAATGGGATATTTGGGGTCAGTGGTAATATAATGGGGGATATGGGGGTCAGTGGTATAAAAATGGGGGATATGGGGGTCAGTGGTAATATAATGGGGGATTGGGGTCAGTGGTTATAATGGGATATGGGGGTCAGTGGTAATATTAATGGGGGATATGGGGTCAGTGGTAATATAATGGGGGGAATGGGGGTCAGTGGTAATTAATGGGGGATATGGGGGTCATGTATATAGATGGGGATATGGGGGTCAGTGGTATATAATGGGGGATATGGGGGTCAGTGGTAATATAATGGGGGATTGGGGGTCAGTGGTAATATAATGGGGGTGATATGGGGTCGTGGTAATATAATAGGGGATGGGGTCATGTAATATATAGGGGATTGGGGGTCAGTGTAATATAATGGGGTATGGGGGTCAGTGGTAATATAATGGGGGATATGGGGGTCGTGGTAATATAGGGGGGTAATGGGGGTCATGGTAATATAATGGGGATAGGGGGTCAGTGGTAATATAATGGGGATTGGGGGTCAGTGGTATTAATGGGGGATATGGGGGTCAGTGGTAATATAATGGGTGATATGGGGGTCATGTAATATAATGGGGGAATGGGGGTCATGGTAATATACCTGCTTCATCTCCAGTGGTTTTCTGGATCTTTCATAGGGAAGTAAGAAGTCGGCCCCCTGGTCCCCCCAATAACAGGGTAATAGACTTACTCATAGAAGGTGGTCCAGCCATTCTCGGTTACTCTTCGTCTAATAAAGAACCGGACTTGCCCGTGTCCGGGGACACGGCATACGTTAGCCGTATCATGACCTTGCAGGAGACACGGTTTTTTAGGCGCTGTTTGTCCCTATGGTTAACCAGTAAACCAGTCCATGGGGACCACCACCCAGAGAGCATGCCGTTGGAGTCCCGCCTGTACGTTTACGTATTCCCGTTGTTATCGGTGATGAGGGTGAATCCCCCTCCCCAGTGTGGTGAAGTTGTAGAGATAATCTACCGGTGGTGAGACTCTGGTTGTACAGGTGCCTCCCGGTGGTGTCGAACAGATACAACTCCTGTCGATCGGAGAGGAGACTTCGTCATGTTGTGGCTGTTGAGGAAGGGTTTGTTTGTGCGGATAAATCGATGCGAATGTTCCCCAACGGCACGTACAGTTCGCATCGGCACAACAGCGAGAACGAGGGAGAATTTAATTTGGCGTCCTTGGCGTAACCATCGTCACCAGAAAAGCATTCACAGTTGGCGTCGTTCTTGCAGTCACACCCGCTAGGTGCCCCCGGCGCCATTAAATTTCCCCATTTGTCGTCACCTGTCGGATCCGGTTAATTTCTTTTCATCCGTTTCCGTGATTACAAAATCCCTATGTGCGACACAGCCAGAGCCGTGGCCGCTTCTAGCGTGGCGTAACCGCGACCTTACTGAGCAGAAAATGGTCAATGCCGGGGCTTGGCAGTGCATCGTCTCCCTGCCACAATACGGACCTGGTGGTTTTCCGAGATCTAAGACGACGTTGTTATCTAGCACGTAAAGTGAATTGTCCATGGGATTCACTGCCAAGTCTGTCGGCCACTCCAGTCGGACCTACAAATAGTAAATGGGAACAAATGACAGTTAGTGACATCATTCTATTAATGACAATCATTCTATTAATGACATCCTTCTATCTGACATTATTCTATTATTGACATCATTCTATCATTGACATCTTTCTATCAATGACATCATTACAATGGCACCATTCATTCATGACATCATACCATCATTGACATTATTCTTTTTATGACATTATCTATCAATGACATCATTCTATCAATGACTTATTCTATCAATGACATATTCTATCATTGACATCATTCTATCAATGACATCATTCTATAATACATCATTCTATTAATGACATTATTGCTATTATTGACATCATTCTATCATTGACATCTTTCTATCAATGACATCATTAGCCATGGCACCATTCTATTCATGACATCATACCATCATTGACATTATTCTTTAATGACATTATTCTATCAATGACATTATTCTATCAATGACATATTCTATCATTGACATCATTCTATCAATGACATCATTCTATTAATACATTTTCTATCATGACATATTCTATTAATGACATTATTCTATATTGACATCATTCTATCATTGACATCTTTCTATCAATGACATCATTAGCAATGGCACCATTCTATCATGACATCATACCATCATTGGACATTATCTTTTTAATGACATTATTCTATCATTGGACATCATTCTTATTGAATATTATTCTATTATGACATCATTCTATTAATGACATTATTCTATTATTGATCATCTATCATGAACATCATTTATCAATGACATCATTCTATCAATTACATTATTCTACATGACATCATTCTATCAATGACATCATTCTGTCATTGACATCATTCTTTTTAATACTATTCTATTAATGACATCATCTATTAATGACATTATTCTATTATTGACATCATTCTATCAATGGACATCATATCAATGACATCATTCTATCAATGACATAATTCTATCATGATATCATTCTATCATTGCACATTCTATCAATGACATCATTCTATCATGTTACAGAACAAAGCTATACACATTTACATCTCAAACAATTCCGGGCCAACCTATTACTGAATCAATTTTATTTGACGCCTCTCAGAAAGAGAATGTTTCCATTCCCAGTAAATGGAGCTGTATAAAACTCTATGTATGGAATGTGTCTTCCTATTGGTAAGGCCCTGGGCCACAAGAGGGTGGAGCAACAATCATTACATGTGAGCAAAAAAGATTGGGCCCATTGTAGAATGTCTCCACCCTCGCACAGAGCTTGTCTGTTAACAGGGTAAAGGTTTGTACACACTTGTGATTGTGGGTGCCGACCCGCAACGCACAATGTTACAAACAGCTGTTTTGCTGATAAAGTTGCCCATACACGGGCTGATTATCATCGAAACAGCTGTTCATACACATCGTGTGTCACGGGTCGGCACCCGCGATCACACGTGTGCATGAACCTTAAGAATCGCAGGGTGGATAAAGTGACCGTTTTCTAGCTGTAACTGTTGGATCTTTGTGTAAGGACCACACACATTGTCTCTTTTTGGGGAAGAAAAGTAGACTATAAGGGGTTGGATTGGTGGGAGGAGATTGACAGCCGCCCTTCCAACCTCAGGCGCCCTAGGCACGTTCCTACTGTGGCCTAATGGTAAATCCGGCCTGCTTGGAAAGGAAACTCGGAATGAAATTCATTTAGCAATTCTGTAAAGGAGAAGTTAAAGCTAAAACATTTCTTTTATCTCTGGCAATAAAACTAAACCCACCAATCTAACAGAAACAATGCGGGAGATTGTGTAGAACATTGGCCAGGAAGTGGATGGTGGAACCTTCCGGGACCATCACTAGAGGGACGACAAAAGGTTATTGTTCCGCCTTTATGATTGGCGGTGTCCTTTCATTCATTCATGAACTTGAAATATCTGCGGTGACGGACGCCCCTCGCGTGTTAGAACTGACAGGTGTCAAACTAACCAGAAACTTCATATCAGACAAGGGGGAGAGAGACTCCAATCTATCTCCCTATCACACACTACACAATCTATCAGTAGGAGTTTATTATGGGGGGTATGGGGGGGTACGAACTGCAGACGTGGCTTGAAGGTGGATTCGAACCCAGGGCCAGCGCTACAAGAAATCGTCACCGTCACCGTCCATGTAAAATCCATTTCAAACCCTCCCCCCACGGCACTAACCCCACAGTAAACGCTGGATCCGCTCCCTGGGGGTCAATTCATTTTTCTCGGATTGATTAAAGGATCGTACATAAAGGGAGAGACCCAGAAAGAAATTAGAAAATAAAATGAAATTGCTGCTACTTCCCTTTGATGTCCAGAGTCTCTGTCCTATTCCCCTTGCAATCAGGTGGGGCTGTAACCAATCAGACCAGGCCTGTACTCGTAAATGGAAGTGCCGGAGAATCTTATTCCCTGTTGCCGCAGTCCTTGTTTTAGAAATTCCCGCGTGCGCTTTGGTTCTTTAATAATTCATGCTTCTTACCTTCCAGCTCAGCCTACACAGCAGCTTCATGTTCATCAAAAACACAGCTCTCTCTCCGCTAACAGGGATTTTCCATTTCCTAAACCCTCATTTCTTGTTATCGCTGACAGCAAACTAATTCACCGGCCAAAGATTTATTTCTTCAACAATTACAATATATTTACGTTGCATTGCCCTGCTCGGCTTCACCCAGGGTTGTTTGGACAGTAAAACAACAGAGGACTCTGGGTATTGATAAATATATACATATTATTATTAGTGCACGTACTTCCCCTTTAATATAACCCACAGAATGAGCTCCAACCGTCTGCGATCTGGATATTTGTTTGTAATCTGGCAGGTCCCGTTATAAACGAACAACATTATAATCCCCCCCCATACTACATTGATATTCCGATCAATCTTATTGTTATTTTGATCGTATTTAAATGGTTTTCGCTATAAATCTGATCAGAAAAACATTGCACCATGTATGGCTAGCCTTAATAACGTCGCAGATTTAGCATCACATTGTGATGGAATCAATGTCCTATCAATGTCGTTATCAATCAATGTCCCATCCTCAATGTCCTATCAATGTCCTATCAATGTCCCATTCCATCAATGTCCTATCAATCCCATCATCAATGTCTACAGTGACATTGTATCAGACCTACAGTGACATTATATCAGACCTACAGTGACATTGTATCTGACATAGTGACCTTGTATCTGACATAGTGACATTGTATCACACCTACAGTGACATTGTATAGGACCTACAGTGACATTATATCAGACCTACAGTGACATTGTATCTGACATAGTGACCTTGTATCTGATATAGTGACATTGTATCACACCTACAGTGACATTGTATCTGACAGTGACATTGTATCACACCTACAGTGACATTGTATCTGACAGTGACATTGTATCACACCTACAGTGACATTGTATCACACCTACAGTGACATTGTATCTGACAGTGACATTGTATCACACCTACAGTGACATTGTCTACCCTACACAATGAAAAGAACAGTACTGGATCAGTAACCTATGGGATGTGTTTATGGATTGGAGACGTGTGTGGGATTGAAATCAGATCATAAGGCGAACAGCCGTGATAATGTAAACTCAGTGATATGTAACTCTGAGAAATAACCCTTTATAAGGGAAAATCCCATTGAAAACAGGTCACAGAGAGGAAACTAAATGGAAATTGCCATCTCTAGTTACATATCCAATTACCACCCCAATTCCTACAAGGAAATGTCACATTTGGTTTGAATTGAAACATCTCCAGGTACCACGTTTATTCAATCAGAGATCAGAGAGACTGAACGTGGAATATGACAGTTCACCCCACGATATAACTGCTTATTGTACATCTCCCAATCAATAGGATAGAAAGTGCTGAATAAATCAATGTGTCACTTCCCAAATAATTCCTAACTGAAGATCAGAGATATGAAGTGGGTTTGAATCGAATCCGAGGGTTTGGAACTCACGGATTTCACGGAACCCGGAATTTTCGAATTTTTAAATGTTTTATCAAAAATCGAATGTAGACGATTATCGAAAATCGAATCCTGAAAATAATAATCGGTTTCGGTAACTCTCGAAAATAGAATGCGGAATCTCGAAACCAGCCATCGAGAAGTCTCGGTGCCATTTACAGTAACCGACTATTACTATTTGTCCCTCAAAATGGACGGAAACTTTAAAAAAAAATTCTCCCATTGACTTCTATGGGTTTGTTTTAGAATCTTTGTTTTTTCCCCAGAAAATTCGAAAACGGAACGAAACTCAACAGTTTCGAAATCTCTACTGAGATCTACCCAATGACATATTTTATTACAGAAAGACCCTCCCCTTTTAGTTTTACCCCCCCTCCCCCTTTAGAACAGAAAGATGCTTAGTATCTGATTGGAGATTTCCTCTCTCATCCTGGTGAATACAACTGAGCATGTCTAAGCTCACTGAGCTATGGGAGGAGTCATTCATTTCTGTGCTAAAGATTTCATATTGTTATTTATATGTATAACAAAAAAAACAATGTATGCTTTATAGTAATCAGCCATGTCCGGACAATATGTGGTTATAACGGGGTTTACACTGGATTTATCTTTAAGGCTTTATTCCATAGAGACATGGTGATTTTATATGATTAACATTATATACAACAGGTCCAGGAAGACTGAACAGGGAGTTATTTATAAAAGAACCAATATAAATACATCTTACAGATTCCGTCTCTCAATGGAAATACCCCAGACAGAGAGATCGGACCATAGGGTTTAACATTAGCAGAATGACATTTTACCATGGACCAGAATTACCCACCCCCGTTTCACGTATATTGTGTAACAAACCAATGTCAGTGTATGGAGATTCCATATCTGGGAATAGATTGTTCTCTGGAATGAAGATATGATCCAACTTTATCTCTCCTCTCTCCTATATACTGTAGACTTTACATTAGACTTCACTATAGACTTTATCTCTCTCTCTCTCCTATACAGACTGTAGACTTTACATTAGACTTCACTATAACTTTATCTCTCTCTCTCCTATAAGACTGTAGACTTTACATTACTTCACTATAACTTTTCTCTCCTCCTATAAGACTGTTACTTTCATTAACTTCACTATAGCTTTATCTCTCTCTCTCTCCTATATAGACTGTAGACTTTACTTAGACTTCACTATAGACTTTATCTCTCTCTCCCTTATAGACTGTAGACTTTACATTAGACTTCACTACTACTTTCTCTCTCTCTCCTATATAGACAGTAGACTTTACATTAGACTTCACTATAGACTTTATCTCTCTCTCTCTCCTATATAGACTGTAGACTTTACATTAGACTTCACTATAGACTTTATCTCTCTCTCTCCTATATAGACTGTAGACTTTACATTAGACTTCACTATAGACTTTATCTCTCTCTCTCTCTCTATATAGACATGTAGACTTTACATTAGACTTCACTAGACTTTATCTCTCTCTCTCTCCTATATAGACTGTAGAACTTTACATTAGACTTCACTATAGACTTTATCTCTCTCTCTCCTATACAGACTGTAGACTTTACATTAGACTTCACTATAGACTTTATCTCTCTCTCTCCTATATAGACGTAGACTTTACATTAGACTTTCACTATAGACTTATCTCTATCTCTCTCTCCTATATAACACTGTAGACTTTACATTAGACTTCACTATAGACTTTTATCTCTCTCTCTTCCCTATAAGACTGTAGACTTACATTAGACTTCACTATGACTTTTATCTCTCTCTCTCCTATATAGACTGTAGACTTTACATTAGACTTCCCTATAGACTTTATCTCTCCTCTCCTATATAGACTGTAGACTTTACTTAGACTTCACTATGAACTTTATCTCTCTCTCCCTATATAGACTGTAGACTTTACATTAGACTTCACTATAGACTTTATCTCTCTCCCCTATATAGACTGTGATTTTACATTAGACTTCACTATAGACTTTATCTCTCTCTCTCCTATATAGACTGTAGACTTTACATTAGACTTCACTATAGACTTTATCTCTCTCTCTCTCTTATACAGACTGTAGACTTTACATTAGACTTCACTATAGACTGTATCTCTCTCTCTCCTATATAGACTGTAGACTTTACTTTAGACTTCACTATAGACTTTATCTCTCCTCTTCCTATAGACTGTAGACTTTACTTTAGACTTCACTATAGACTTTATCTCTCTCTCCCATATGAACTGTAGACTTTACATTAGACTTCACTATAGACTTTATCTCTCTCTCTCCTATATAGACTGTATACTTTACATTAGACTTCACTATAGACTTTATCTCTCTCTCTCCTATATAGACTGTAGACTTTACATTAGACTTCACTATAGACTTTATCTCTCTCTCTCCTATATAGACTGTAGACTTTACATTAGACTTCACTATAGACTTTATCTCTCTCTCTCTCCTATATAGACTGTAGACTTTACTTAGACTTCACTATAGACTTTATCTCTCTCCTCTCTCCTATATAGACGGAGACTTTACTTTAGACTTCACTATAGACTTTATCTCTTCTCCTCATACATACTGTAGACTTTACATTAGACTTCACTATAGACTTTATCTCTCTCTCTCCATATAGACTGTATACTTTACTTAGACTTCACTATAACTTTATCTCTCTTCCTATATAAGTAATTACATATACTTCACTATAGACTTTATCTCTCTCTCATCTTTATATAGACTGTAGACGTTACATTACTTCACGATAGACTTTACTCTCTCTCTCTATATAGACTGTAACTTACTTTAGACTTCACTATAGACTTTATCTCTCGTCTCTCATATAGACTGTAGATACTTAGACTCACTATAGACTTTATCTCTGTCTCTCCTATACAACTGAACTTTACATTAGACTGTCACTATAGACTTTATCTCTCTCCTCCTAATATACTGTATATTTACATTAGACTTCACTATAGACTTTATCTCTCTCTCTCCTATATAGACGTAGACTTACATAGACTTCACTATAGACTTTATCTCTCTCTCTCTATAAGACTGTATACTTTACATTAGACTTCACTAAGCTTTATCTTTTCTCCTGATAGCTGTAGACTTTACATATACTTCACTATAACTTATATTCCTCTCCTAAAGACTGAGACTTTACATAGATACTATAGACTTATAGGGGGATATGGGGTCAGTGGTAATATAATGGGGGATATGGGGGTCAGTGGTAATATATGGGGGGATATGGGGGTCAGTGGTAATATAATGGGGGATTTGGGGTCATGGGATAATATATAGGGGGAGGATGGGGTCCAGTGGTAATATAATGGGGGATATGGGGGGTCAGTGGTAATATATGGGGGATATGGGGGTCAGTGGTAATATATAGGGGATATGGGGGTCAGTTGTAATATAATGGGGATATGGGGGTCAGTGGTAAATATAATGGGGGGGATATGGGGGTCAGTGGTAAAATATATGGGGGTCGTGGTAATATAATGGGGTTATTGGGGTCCAGTGGTAATATAATGGGGGATATTGGGGGTCAGTTTGGTAAATATAATGGGGGGATATGGGGGTCAGTGGTAATATATATGGGGGATATGGGTGGTCAGTGTAATATAATGGTGGATATGGGGGTCAGTGGATATAATGTGGGGATATGGGGGTCAGTGGTAATATATGGGGGATATGGGGGTCAGTGGTATATAATGGGGGAAGATAGAGGGAAAAGATATGGGGGTCATGGTAATATAATGGGGGGATATGGGGTCGTGGTAATATAATGGTGGGATATGGGGGTCATGTGGTAATATAATGGGGGATATGGTGGGGGTCAGTGGAATATAATGGGGGGATATGGGGGGGTCAGTGGTAATATAATGGGGGATATGGGGGTCAGTGGTAATATAATGGGGGATATGGGTCGTGGTAATATAATGGTGATATGGGGTCAGTGGTAATATAATGGGGGTATATGGGGGTCAGTGGTAATTAATGGGGGGATATGGGGGTCCAGTGGTAATATAATGGGGATATGGGGGTCAGTTAATATAATGGGTGATATTGGGGGTCAGTGGTAATAAGGGTATTGGGTGGGGGTAATATAATGGGGGGATAGGGGTCAGTGGTAATATATGGGGGATATGGGGTCAGTGGTAATATAATGGGGGATATGGGGGTCAGTGGTAATATAATGGGGGGATATGGGGGGTCAGTGGTAATATAATGGGGGATATGGGGTCAGTGGTAATATAATGGGGGATATGGGGGTCGTTGGTAATACATTGGGGATATGGGGGTCAGTGGTAATATAATGGGGGATATGGGGGGTCAGTGGTAATAGGGATATGGGAGGGGAATATGGGGTCATGGGTAATATAATGGGGATATGGGGGGTCATGGTAATATAATGGGGGGATATGGGGGTCAGTGGTAATATAGATGGGGGATATGGGGGTCAGTGGTAATATAATGGGGGATATGGGGGTCAGTGGTAATATAATGGGGGATATGGGGGTCAGTGGTATATAATGGGGGGATATGGGTGGTCAGTGGTAATATAATGGGGGGATATGGGGGTCAGTGGTAATATAATGGGGGGATAATGGGGGTCAGTGGTAATATAATGGGGGGATATGGGGGTCAGTGGTATATAATGGGGGATATGGGGGTCAGTGGTAATATAATAGGGGGATATGGGGTGTCAGTGGTAATATAATGGGGGATATGGGGGTCAGTGGTAATATAATGGGGGATATGGGGGTCAGTGTAATATAATGGGGGATTGGGGTCATTGGTAATAAAATAGGGGCTATGGGGGTCAGTGGTAATATAATGGGGGATATGGGGGTCAGGGGTAATATAATGGGGGGGATAATGGGGTCAGTGGTAAATATATTGGGGATAATTGGGGTCGTGGTAATAATGGGGTGATATGGGTGGTCAGTGGTATATAATGGGGGGATATGGGGTCATGACTATATGGGGGGATAGGGGGTCAGTGGTATATAATGGGGGATATGGGGGTCAGTGGTAATATAGCTGTGGGTCTGGTGGTCCGTGGTATATAATGGGGGATATGGGGGTCATGGTAATAAATGGGATACATGGGGTAGGGAATATGGGGGATATGGGTCAGTGGTAATATAATGGGGGATACGGGGGTCAGTGGTAATATACTGGGGGACAGGGGGTCAGTGGTATATATGGGATATGGGGGTCATGTGGTAAATATAATGGGGGATATGGGGGTCATGGTAATATAATGGGGGATATGGGGGTCAGTGTTAATTTATAATGGGGTGAGTTTAATATGGGGGTCATGGTAATATAATAATGGGGTGATTATGGGGGTCATGGTCATATAATGGGGGATATTGGTCGCAGTGGTAATATAATGGGGGGATATGGTGGTCATGGGTATATAATGGGGGGATATGGGGGTCAGTGGTAATATAATGGGGATAGGGGGTCAGTTGGTAATATGGGGGATATGGGGGTGATATGGGGGGAGGGTCAGTGGTAAATATAATGGTGGGTATATGGGGTTCAGTGGTCTATAATGGGGTGGATAATGGGGGTCAGTGGTAAATAAATGGGTGGATATTGGGGGTTCAGTGTATTAATGGGGATATGGGGGTCAGTGTAATTACTGGGGGATCATGGGGTGTCAGTGGTATTAATGGGGATGGATATGGGGGATATGGGGGTCAGTGTATTAATGGGGGAGGGGGTCGTGTAATATAATGGGGGATATTGGGGTCAGGGTAATATAATGGGGAAGATGGGGGTCGTGGTAATATCATTGGGGGGACTATGGGGGTCAGTGGAATTAATATAATTGGGGGTATGGGGGTTAGTGGTAATATAATGGGGGATATGGGTGTCAGTGGTATATATGGGGGATATGGGGGGTCCAGTGGTATATAATGTGGGGATTGGGGTCAGTGGTAATATATATATGGGGTGGGATATAGGGATAGGGGTCCATGGTAATACATGGGGATATGGGGGTCAGTGTAATATAATTGGGATATGGGGTCATGGAATATAATGGGGGATATGGGGGTCAGTGGTCAATATAATGGGGGATATGGGGGGGTCAGTGGTAATATAATGGGGATATGGGGGTCAGTGGTAATATAATGGGGGGATATGGGGGTCAGTGGTAATATAATGGGGGATATGGGGTCAGTGTAATATAATGGGGGATAATGGGGTCAGTGGTAATATACTGGGGGTCGGGGTATATGGGGGGTCATGGTAATATAGGGGGAATATGGGGGTCAGTGGTAATATAATGGGGGGATATGGGGGTCAGTGGTAAATATAATGGGGATTGGGGGTCAGTGTAATATATGGGGGATATGGGGGTCAGTGGTAATATAATGGGGTATATGGGGGTCAGTGGTAAAATATGGGGGATATGGGGTCAGTGGTAATATCATGGGGGATATGGGTTCAGTGGGGGGTAATATAATGGGGGATAGGGGGTCGTGGTAATAATAATGGGGGATATGGGGGTCGTGTAATATAATGGGGGATATGGGGGTCAGTGGTAATATAATGGGGGATAATGGGGGTCAGTGGTAATAATGGGGGAATATGGGGGTCAGTGTAATATAATGGGGGATATGGGGTCAGTGGTAATATATGGGGGGATATGGGGGTCAGTTGTAATATAATGGGGGATATGGGGGTCATAGTGTAATAATAGGGGGATATGGGGGTCATGGTAAATATAATGGGGATATGGGGTCAGTGGTAATATAATGGGGGATATGGGGGTCAGTGGTAATATAATGGGGATATGGGGGTCATGGTAATAATATGGGGATATGGGGTCAGTGTGTAATATAATGGGGGATATTGGGTCAGTGGTAATATAATGGGGGGTATGTATGGGGGGTCAGTGGTAATATATGGGGGGATTATGGGGTCATTGGTAATATAATGGGGATATGTGGTCAGTGGTAATATAATGGGGGATATGGGGGTCGATGGTGGTAATCTAATGGGGGATATGGGGGTCAGTGGTAATATATGGGGATATGGGGGTCATTGGAATTAATGGGGGGGATATGGGGTCAGTGGTTAATATAATGGGGGATATGGGGGTCAGTGGTAATATAATGGGGGATATGGGGGTCAGTGGTAATATATATGGGGGATATGGGGGTCAGTGGTAATATAATGGGGGATATGGGGGTCAGTGGTAATATAATGGGGATATGGGGGTCGTGGTATATTGGACTATGGGGTGTTGCGGCATGGGGGATAGGGGTCGTGGTTAATGGGGGATAGGGGGTCAGTGGTAATATAACTGGGGATATGGGGGTCAGTGGTAAATATAATGGGGGATATGGGGGTCATGTAATAAGGGGATATGGGGTCTGGAATATAATGGGGGATATGGGGGTCAGTGTGTTAAATATAATGGGGGGATATGGGGGTCATGGTAATATAATGGGGGGATATGGGGTCAGTGGTAATATAATGGGGGATATGGGGGGGGTCAGTGGTAATATAAGGGGGATATGGGGGTCAGTGGTAATATAATGGGGGGGATATGGGGGTCAGTGGTAATATAATGGGGATATGGGGGTCAGTGGTAATATAATGGGGGGATTGGGGTCAGTGGTAATATAATGGGGGATAGGGGGGTCAGTGGTAATATAATGGGGGGATATGGGGGTCAGTGGTAATGAATGGGGGATATAGGGGGTCAGTGGTAATATAATGGGGGATATGGGGGTCATGGTAATATAAGGGGGATATGGGGGTCAGTGGTAATTAATGGGGGATATGGGGGTCAGTGGTAATATAATGGGGGAGGGGGTCAGTGTAATTAGGGGGATATGGGGGTCAGTGGTAAATATAATGGGGGATATTGGGGGTCAGTGGTAATATAATGGGGGATATGGGGGGTCAGTGGGTAAATCGGGGGATATGGGGGTCAGTGGTAATATAATGGGGGATATGGGGGGTCAGTGGTAATATAATGGGGGATATGGGGGTCAGTGGTAATATAATGGGGGGATATGGGCGTGGTAATATCATGGGGATATGGGGTCAGTGATATAATGGGGATATGGGGGTCAGTGTAATATAATGGGGTATATGGGGTCAGTGGTAATATACCTGCTTCATCTACAGTGGTTTTCTGGATCTTTCATAGGGAAGTAAGAAGTCGGCCCCTGTCCCCAATAACAGGGTAATAGACTTACTCATAAAGGTGGTCCAGCCATTCTCGTTACTCTTCGTGGCTAATAACCGGAGTTCCGTGGTACGTCATCCGTTGCCAGTCATGACCTTGGCAGACACGGTTTTTAGGGCGCTGTTTGTCCCTATGGTTAACCAGTAACCTGTCCTGGGACCACACCCAGAGAGGCATGCCGGTGAGTCCCGCGTACGTTAACGTATTCCCGTTGTTATCGGTGATGAGGTGAGATCCCCCTCCCCAGTGTAGGTGAAGTTGTAGAGATAATCTCCGGTGGTGAGACTCTGGGTGTACAGTGCCTCCCGGTGGTGTCGAACAGATACAACTCCTGGTCGATCGGAGAGGAGACTTCGTACATGTTGTGGCTGTTGAGGAGGGTTTGTTTGTGCGGATAAATCGGATGCGAATGTTCCCCAGATCGGCGACGTACAGTTCCCATCGGCACAAACAGCGAGAGAGGGAGAATTTAATTTGGCGTTCTTGGCGTAACCATCGTCACCAAAAAGCATTCACAGTTGGCGTCGTTCTTGCAGTCCACACCGCTAGGTGCCCCGGCGACCATGAAACTTTCCCCATTTGTCGTCACCTGTCGGATCCGGTTTAATCTCTTTCTATCCGTTTCCTGTATGTACAAAATCCCATTGTGCGACACACAGCCAGACCGTGGCCGCTTCTAGCGTGGCGTGAACCGCGACCTTACTGAGCAGAAATGGTCAATGCCGGGACTTGGCAGTGCATCGGTCTCCCTGCCACAATACGGACCTGGTGGTTTTCCGAGATCTGAAGACACGGTTGTTATCTAGCACGTAAAGTGAATTGTCCATGGGATTTACTGCCAAGTCTGTCGGCCACTCCAGTCGGACCTACAAATAGTAAATGGGAACAATGACAGTTAGGTGACATCTTCTAATAATGACATCATTCTATTAATGACATCCTTCTATCAATGACATTTATTCTATTATTGACATCATCTATCATTGACATTTCTATCACATGACATCATTAGCACATGGCACCATTCCTTATTCATTGACATCATACCACATTGACATTATTCTTTTCAATGACATTTCATATGTCTCTATCATTCATGACATCATGATCCTATATCAATGACATTATTCTATCATGACATTATTATATCAATTGACATTCATTCTATCATGACATCATTCTATCAATGACATCATTCTATTAATGACATTATTCTATTATTGACATCATTCTATCATTGACATCTTTCTATCAATGACATCATTAGCAATGGCACCATTCTATTCATGACATCAACCATCATGGACATTATTCTTTTATGACATTATCTATCAATGACATATTCTAATCATGACATTATTCTATATCATTGACATCATTCTATCATGACATCATTCTATCAATGACATCATTCTATCAATGACATAATTTCTACATTGATATCATTCTATCATGACATCATTCTATCAATGACATCATTTCTATCAATGTTACAAACAAAGCTATAAACATTTACATCTCAAACTTCCGCCACAACCTATTACTGAATCAATGTTTTGTGACGCCTCTCAGAAAGAAATGTTTCCATTCCCAGTAAATGGACGCTGTATAAACTCTATGGATATGGAATGTGTCTTCCTATGGTAAGGCCCTGGGCCACAAGAGGGTTGGAGCAAACAATCATTAACATGTGAGAAAAAAGATGGGGGGCCCATTGTAGAATGTCTCCACCCTCGCACAGAGCTTGTCTGTCGTAACAGGGTAAAGGTTGTACACACGTGTGATTGTGGGGTGCCGACCCGCAACGCACAATGTGTACAACAGCTGTTTGGCTGATAATTGCCCATCACACGGGCTGATTCTCATCCGAAACAGCTGTTCATAACACATCGTGTGTCACGGGTCGGCACCGCGATCACACGTGTGCAGAACCTTAAGATCGCAGGGTGGATAAAGTGACGTTTTCTCTAGCTGTAAACTGTTGGATCTTTGTGTAGGACCACACCATTGTCTCTTTTTTGGGGAAGAAAAGAGACTATAAAGGGTTGGATTGGTGGGAGAGATGACACCGCCCTTCCAACCTCAGCGCCCTAGGCACGTTCCTACTGTGGCCAATGGTAAATCCCGGCCTGCTTGGAAAGGAAACTGGAATTAAATTCATTTAGCAATTCTGTAAAGGAGAAGTTAAAGCTAAAAACTTTCTTTTATCTCTGGCATAAAAAACTAAACCCCAATCCTAACACAGAAACAATGGCGGGAGGGATTGTGTAAACATTGGCCAAAATGATGTGGAAACCTTCCGGGCACCATCACTAGAGGGACGACAAAAGGTTATTGTTCCGCCTTTATGATTGGCGGTGTCCTTTCATTCATTCATTGACTTGAAATATCTGCGGTGACGGACGCCCCTCGCGTGTTAGAACTGACAGGTGTCAAACTAACCCAAAACTTCATAGTCAGACAAGGCGTGGATCAGTAGAAGTTGTAATAAAGGAAAGTCCCTGTTGGTACACACATGTCGGCTATCTCTCTCCCTATCACACACTACACACAATCTATCAGTAGGAGTTTATTATGGGGGGTATGGGGGGGTACGAACTGCAGAGACTGGCTGAAGTGGATTCGAACCCAGGGCAGTACCCCGTCCATGTAAAATCCATTTCAAACCCTCCCCCCATGGCACTAACCCCACAGTAAACTTGGATCCGCTCCCTGGGGGTCAACATTTTTCTCGGATTGATTAAAGGATCGTACATAAAGGGAGAGACCCGAAAGAAATAGAAAATAAAATAAAATTGCTGCTACTTTCCCTTTGATGTCCAGAGTCTTCTTCCTATTCCCCTTGCCAATCAGGTGGGGCTGTAACCAATCAGACCAGCTCGTACTCGTAAATGAAGTGCCGGAGACTATTCCCGTTGCCCAGTCCTTGTTCTTAGAACATTCCCGCGTGCGCTTTGTTTTAATCATTCATGGCTTCTTACCTTCCAGCTCAGCCTACACAGCACTTCATGTTTGCATCAAAAACACAGCTCTCTCTCCCGTAACAGGGAATTTTCCATTTCCCTAAACCCTGTTTCTTGTTTATCGGGGGTCTGACACGCAAAAATTCACCGGCCAAAGATTTATTTCCTCAAACATATAGCAATCATATTTACGTTGCATTGCCCTGCTCGCTTCACCCAGTGGTTTGTTTGGACCGTAAAAACACAGAGGAACTCTGGGTATTGTATAAATATATACATGTATTATTAGTGCAGTCGACTTGCCCCTTTAATAAACCCAGTAAATGAGCTCTTAACCGTCTGCGATCTGGAATTGTTTGTAAATCTGGAAGGTCCCCGGTATCAAACGACAACATTATAATAAACCCCCCCCCAATAACAAGACATGATATTCCGATCAATATTTGTTATTTTCGATCGTATTAATATGGTTTTTCTGCTATAAATCTGATCAGAAAAACATTTCAACATGTATGCTAGCCTTAATACGTCGCAGCATTTAGCATACAGTGTGAGGAATCACTGTCCTATCCAAACTGTCGTATCATCAATGTCCCTCCTCAATGCTTCCTCATCAATGTCTATCAATTCCCATCATCAATGTCCCTATCAATGTCCATCATCATGTTCTATCCAAGTTCCCAGTCATCAACTGTACTATCAAGTTCCATCAATGTCCCATCATCAATGTCTAATCAACTTGCCAGCAATGTTCCTATAATAAACGGGACATGAGGGTCTTGGTACTGGGAATTCCCTGACAGAGCACACTCAGGGCTGGCTGAGTCAGGGGTCGTTGGATCCGGCAAGCGTAGAGAGTGATCCCTTATCTGGTCAAATACGACGATCATGGTCCATCCACAAAGTACATTAGCCCAAACTTGAATCCACGTTGATTCCCTTCGCCAAGACATGGAGAACCCTCATTGTACAAAGTTTTACAATTGATTTTATATAAACAATCCTCCGACTTGGTGAACCACTGACCCCCTTTTTCAGAGTAGATTCCCTACTTTCCCGTCACGGTATTGCTCTTTTACACTACATTTGGGTCGAGGAAACATTTGTCCCCGATCCATTGAGACAGGTGAAAACTAATCACTCATGCATCTAAATCTCTTGTTTATGGTTATATTCCCCATTGCATTCACAAAACTGTGTTCGTTAGGGCGTCAGGAGGGTGATATTCTAATTAGAGTGTTTACTTTTCACTTATGAGCAATAAGTTGTATTAGAAAGACTCCCTTGGCACTACGGTCACGGAAAACGTCGGATTCCTCTTAAGGGTCCTTCAACGTGTAGACTCTAATTCAGCGCGCCAGATTAAAATAACATGGACATTACAAGCCTTTCTCACAATAAAGGCCCCCATCACAGCGCAGCACTGAGGATGTCAAGACTAAATGACCAAGCCCCAGGGTCGATGGGTGGCATTTTAATTGCAACCCGGGCAAGTTCTAGAAATGCCGTCAATACTGTCTGGCGTATTAGAGTTACAGTTTCGCCTCTTTAATTGTTCTGATTTTTATTAGCCTTGGCCGGATTGCTCCTCTTGCTGAGATTTTGTTTTTTAATTTAATTAGCTGTAAAGGGGATAAGGATCGTGTGTGGTGTTGCGTTTGTCACGTTGTGTGTGTGGTTGAAGCTGAAAAAAAAGAGAATTTTAATATAAATATTAATTTCCTTTAATGTTAACATAAAAAGATCTATAAAGAATGAGAAGTTCCTCGTCCACAAGAAATCCACAGTGATCTGCACCTTTAAATAGGAGAGTTCATTTTCTTTGAAACCAGGGAACACAGAAAAACTGTACGTTTCCTGTTATGTATACTTAGTTCCGTATACAACACTTCATTTACTGTACATGTCGTATGTATACTGTACATTCCGTATCTTTAACACTGGTGCTACATCCGTATCTGTACTTGCGAAGTACGTACACTTGCGTTCTTACCTTTCCCGTTGTATATGTACAGCGATATGTACATTGCATTTCGAACTGTTACAACTTGCCGTAGGATACTGTACACTTCGCTTTGTATACTGTACACTTGCCGTAGGATCTGTAATTGTGATAATTCATCGTAGTTCACGACCTTCCTGTATGTATACTGTACACTTCCCGTGTAACTGTACACTTCCTGGATAGTATCTGTACACTTCCTTATGTAATAAACTGTACACTTGCCTATGTTAACTGCTAACTTCCTGTATGTATACTGTACCACTTGCCCGTATGTATCACTGTACACTTGCCGTATTGTTATCCTGTACACTTCCCGTATGTATACTGTCCTTGCCTGTATGTATTCCGAGAGACTGTACACTTGCGTATGTATACTGTACACTTGCCGTATGTAATGTAACTGCCGATGTATACTGTCCCCTGTATGTATACGTTTTACTTAACACTTGCCCGTAGTATACTGTACACTTGCCGTATTTACGTACACTTCCCGTATGTTACTGTACACTTGCCGTATGTATACTGTACCCCGTATTGTCCTGTACTTGCATGACGGTAACTTCCTGTATGTTATACTGTACACTTCCAGTATGTTATACTTACACTTGCCGTATGGGTATACTGGTACACTGTCCCGATGTATATGACACTGCGTCGATACTGTTTGGCCCGTAGTATACTTGTACACTTGCCGTGTGATACTGTCCACTGTCCCGTATGTATACTTACACTTCCGTATGTTACGTACACTGCCGTATGTATACTGTACACTCTGTTAAGACCTGCTATGTATACACTCTGGTAACTGTACACTTGCCGTAGTTATACTGTACACTTCCCGTATGTATACTGTACACTTTGGTTCATACATGGTATGATACATGGTGTACTGTACATTATTGATCGTCCTGCCGTCTGTTATACGTGTACACTGGTTCCGTATGTGGTATACTGTACACGTGGGCGCGTATGTATACGTCACTTGCCGTATATGTATAACTGTACACATTGCCGTAGTTAGTACCTACTGTATCACTCTTGCCCGTATGTATACGTACACTCCTTAGATTACACACTTGAGTTATCCATCGTAATCAATAAACTGTTTTACCTTGCCGGATGTATACGGTAAGCACAAAACATACAAAACACTTTGCCGTATAATGTAATATACTGTACACTTGGGCCGTAGGTATACTTGTCACCTTCCCTTATGATAACTGTACACTTGGATTTTGTCCCGTATGTATACGGTTAAAAAGGTAAGGTATAATAAAAAAAAAAAAAATCAATAAACAACCTCTTTGCCTTGCCGTTATGTAACTAAATAATATAACTGTAAACACTTGCCGTATGTATACTGTAACACTAACACTTTCCTTTTTTTCCCCCGTAATGTATACGGGAACTTGTAATGTAAAAACAACTTGCCGTATGTATACGGTAAAAACAA
>JAACNH010000320.1:103864-160026 GCA_019447015.1 Hymenochirus boettgeri
CTTTATCTCTCTCTCTCTCCTATATAGACTGTAGACTTTACTTTAGACTTCACTATAGACTTTATCTCTCTCTCTCCTATACAGACTGTAGACTTTACATTAGACTTCACTATAGACTTTATCTCTCTCTCTCCTATATAGACTGTATACTTTACTTTATACTTCACTATAGACTTTATCTCTCTCTCTCCTATATAGACTGTAGACTTTACATTAGACTTCACTATAGACTTTATCTCTCTCTCTCCATATAGACTGTAACTTTACATTAGACTTCACTATAGACTTTATCTTTCCTCTCCTATATAGACTGTAGACTTTACATTAGACTTCACTAAGACTTATATCTCTCTCTCTCTATACGACTGTAGACTTTACATTAGACTTCACTATAACTTTTATAGGGGGTTGGGGGTCAGTGGTATATAATGGGGGGATATGGGTCATGGTAATATAATGGGGGTATATGGGGGGTCAGTGGTAATATGGGGATTTGGGGGTCAGTGGAAATTTATAGGGGATATGGGGTCTGGTAATATAATGGGGATATGGGGGGTCAGTGGTAATATAATGGGGGATATGGGTGTCAGTGGTATATAAGGGGATTGGGGTCAGTGGTATATGGGATATGGGGTCAGTGGTAATATAATGGGGGATATGGGGGGTCAGTGGAAATATAATAGGGGGATATGGGGGTCAGTGGTAATATAATGGGGGATATGGGGGGTCAGTGGTAATATAATGGGGGATATGGGGGTCAGTGGTAAATAATGGGGATATGGTGGGGTCTTGGTATATAATAATGGGGGATATGGGGGTCCAGTGGTAATATAATGGGGATAGGGGGGCAGTGGTAATATAATGGGGGATATGGGGGTCAGTGGTAATATTGGGAGGATATGGGGGGTCAGTGGTAATATAATGGGGGATATGGGTCAGTGGTAATAATGGGGGATATGGGGGGTCAGTGGTAATATCATGGGGGGATATGGGGGTCATGGTAATAATGGGGGGATATGGGGGTCAGTGGTATATAATAGGGGATATGGGTCATTGGTAATAATGGGGGTCAGTGGTAATATAATGGGGGATATGGGGGTCGTGGTATATAAGTTGGATATGGGGGTCAGTGGTAATATAATGGGGATAAGGGGGGTCAGTGGTAATATATAATGGGGGGATATGGGGGTCAGTGGTATATATGGGGGGATATGGGGTCAGTGGTATATAATGGGGATATGGGGGTCAGTGGTAATATAATGGGGGTCAGTGGTAATATAATGGGGGTATGGGGGTCAGTGGTAATATAATTGGGGGGATATGGGGGTCAGTGGTAATATAATGGGGGATATGGGGGTCAGTGGTATATAATGGGGGATATGGGGGTCAGTGGTAATATAATGGGGGGATATGGGGGTCAGTGGTAATATAATGGGGATATGGGGTCACTGGTAATATAATGGGGGATATGGGGGGTCAGTGGTAATATAATAGGGGATATGGGGGTCAGTGGTAATACAATGGGATATGGTGTCAGTGGTAATATATGGGGGATAAATGGGGGGGTATGTGGATTGGGGGTATGGGGTCAGTGGTAATATATGGGGGATATGGGGTCAGGTGAATATAATGGGGGGATATGGGGGTCAGTGGAATATAATGGGGGATATGGGGGTCATTGGTAAATTAATGGGGGATATGGGGGTCATGGTAATATATGGGTATGGGGGTATATGGGCTATGTGGGTCAGTGGTAATCATGGGATATGGTCAGTGGAAATAGGGGGATATGGGGGTCAGTGGTAATATAATGGGGGATATGGGGGTCAGTGGTAATATAATGGGGGATAGGGGGGGTCAGTGGTAATATAATAGGGGGATATGGGGGTCGTGGTAATTAAATGGGGAATATGGGGGTCAGTGTAATATAATGGGGGGATAATGGGGGTCAGTGGGTAAATATAATGGGGGGATATATGGGGGTCAGTGGTAATATAAGGGGGGATATGGGGGCAGTGGATATGATGGGTGAATAGGGGGTCAGGGTAATAGGGGGGATATGGGGGTCAGTGGTAAATAATTGGGGATATGGGGGTCAGTGGTATATATGGAAAGGGGATATGGGGTCAGTGGTAATATAATGGGGGATAGGGGGTCAGTGGTAATATAATGGTGGGATATGGGGGTCAGTGGTTAATATAGGTGGGGATATATGGGGTCAGTGGTAATATAATGGGGGATATGGGGTCAGTGGTATATAATGGGGGATATGGGGTCATGGTAATTAATGGGGGATATGGGTTCAGTGGTAATATAATGGGGGATATGGGGGTCAGTGGTAATATATGGGGATAATGGGGGGTCAGTGGTAATATAATGGGGGGATATGGGGGTCAGTGGTAATATAATGGGGGATATGGGGGTCAGTGGTAATATAATGGGGGGATATGGGGTCATTGGTAATATATGGTGAATGGGTCAGTGGTAATAATGGGATATGGGGTCAGTGGTAATATATAGGGGATATGGGGGTCAGTGGTAATATAATGGGGGATATGGGGGTCAGTGGTAATATAATGGGGATATGGGGGTCAGTGTTAATATAATGGGGGGATATGGGGGTCAGTGGTAATATAATGGGGGATATGGGGAGTCAGTGGTAATATAATGGGGATATGGGGGTCAGTGGTAATATAATGGGGGATATGGGGGTCAGTGGTAATATAATGGGTGATATGGGGGTCAGTGGTAATATAATGGGGATATGGGGGCAGTGGTAATATACCTGCTTCATCTACCGTGGTTTTCTGGATCTTTCATAGGGAAAGTAAGAAGTCGGCCCCCTGGTCCCCCCAATAACAGGGTAATAGACTTACTCATAGAAGGTGGTCCAGCCATTCTCGTTACTCTTCGTGGCTAATAAACCGGAGTTCCCGTGGTACGTCATCGTTGCCAGTTCATGACCTTGGGCAGACACGGTTTTTAGGGCGCTGTTTGTCCCTATGGTTAACCAGTAAACCTGTCCATCGGGGACCACCACCCAGAGAGGCATGCCGGTGGAGTCCCGCCGTACGTTTAACGTATTCCCGTTGTTATCGGTGATGAGGGTGAGATCCCCCTCCCCAGTGTAGGTGAAGTTGTAGAGATAATCTCCGGTGGTGAGACTCTGGGTGTACAGGTGCCTCCCGGTGGTGTCGAACAGATACAACTCCTGGTCGATCGGAGAGGAGACTTCGTACATGTTGTGGCTGTTGAGGAAGGGTTTGTTTGTGCGGATAAATCGGATGCGAATGTTCCCCAGATCGGCGACGTACAGTTCGCCATCGGCACAAACAGCGAGAGACGAGGGAGAATTTAATTTGGCGTCCTTGGCGTAACCATCGTCACCAGAAAAGCATTCACAGTTGGCGTCGTTCTTGCAGTCACACCCGCTAGGTGCCCCGGCGACCAATGAAATTTCCCCATTTGTCGTCACCTGTCGGATCCGGTTAATCTTCTTTTCATCCGTTTCCGTGATGTACAAAATCCCATTGTGCGACACAGCCAGAGCCGTGGCCGCTTCTAGCGTGGCGTGAACCGCGACCTTACTGAGCAGAAAATGGTCAATGCCGGGGACTTGGCAGTGCATCGGTCTCCCTGCCACAATACGGACCTGGTGGTTTTCCGAGATCTGTAAGACGACGTTGTTATCTAGCACGTAAAGTGAATTGTCCATGGGATTCACTGCCAAGTCTGTCGGCCACTCCAGTCGGACCTACAAATAGTAAATGGGAACAAATGACAGTTAGTGACATCATTCTATTAATGACATCATTCTATTAATGACATCCTTCTATCAATGACATTATTCTATTATTGACATCATTCATTCATGGACTCTTTTATCAATGACACATTAGCAATGGCACCATTCTATTCATGACATCATACCATCATTGACATTATTCTTTTACAGACATTTATTCTATCAATGACATCATTCTATCAATGACATTCTATCAATGACAATTATTCTATCATTGACATCATTCTATAATGAATCCATTCTATCAATGCCATCATTCATGAATGACATTATTCTATTATTGACATCATTCTATCATTGACATCTTTCTATCAATGACATCATTAGCAATGGCACCATTCTATTCATGACATCATACCATCATTGACATTATTCTTTTAATGACATTATTCTATCAATGACATTATTCTATCAATGACATTATTCTATCATTGACATCATTCTATCAATGACATCATTCATTAAGACATTATTCATAATGACACAATTCTATTAATGACATCATTCTATGACATTATTGACATTCATTCTATCATTGACATCTTTCTATCAATGACATCATTAGCAATGGCACCATTCTATTCATGACATCATACCATCATTGACATTATTCTTTTAATGACATTATTCTATCATTGACATCATTCTATTAATGATATTATTCTATTATTGACATCATTCTATTAATGACATTATTCTATTATTGACATCATTCTACTGAATGCAATAATAGAATAATGTCATTAATACGAATGAATGGTATACTAGAATAAAGTCATGAATAGAATGATTTCAAGGATAGATAATGTCCATTAAAAGAATAATGTCCAATGATGGTATGATGTCATGAATAGAATGGTGCCATTGCTATGATGTCATTGATAGAAGATGTCAATTATAGAATGATGTCAATAAATTAATGTCTTATAGAATGATGTCATTGATAGAATAATGTCTTAATAGAATGATGTCATTGATAGATGATGTCAAGTGATATAATATGTCTTGATATAATAATGTCATTGATAGAAATAATGTCTAACGAATAATGTCAATGATGGTATGATGTCATGAATAGAATGGTGCCATTGGCTAATGATGTCATTGATAGAAGATTCAATGATAGAATGATGTCAATAAGAATAATGTCATTATGAATGATGTCATTGATAGAATGATTTCATTATAGAATTGATGTCAATGTAGAATAATGTCATTGATAAATCAGTCATTGATGAAGATGTCATTGATAGAATAAAATGTCTTAAAAAGAATAATGTCAATGATGGTATGATGTCATGAATAGAATGTGTGCCATTTGCTAATGTGTCATTGATAAAAAGATGTCCATGATATGAATGATGTCAATAAGTAGAAAATGTCATTGTAGAAGGATGTCATTAAATAGAATGATTATTAAATAGAATGATGTCACTAACTGTCTTTGTTTCCCATTTACTATTTTCTAGGTCCCGACTGAGTTGGCCCGACAGACTTGGCGTGAAATCCCATGGACAATTCACTTTACGTGCTAGATAACACCGTCTTCTTCAATCTCGGAAAACCACCAGGTCCGTATTGTGGCAGGGAGACCGATGCACTGCCAAGTCCCCGGCATTGACCATTTTCTGCTCAGTAAGGTCGCGTTCACCCACGCTAGAAGCGGCCACGGCTCTGGCTGTGTGTCGCACACTGGGATTTTGTACATCACGGAAACTGATGAAAGAAGATTAAACGATCCGACAGGTTACGACAAATGGGGAAATTTCATTGTCTCGCCGGGACACCTAGCGGTGTGGACTGCAAGAACGACGCCAACTGTGAATGCTTTTCTGTGACGATGGTACGCCAATGAACGCCAAATTACATTCTCCCTCGTCTCTCGCTGTTTGTGCCGATGGCAAAACTGTACGTCTCCGATCTGGGGAACATTCGCAACCGATTTATCCGCACAAACAAACCCTTCCTCAACAGCCACAACATGTACGAAGTCTCCTCTCCGATCGACCAGGAGTTTGTATCTGTTCGACACCACCGGAAGGCACACCTGTCAACCCCCAGAGTCTCCACCACCGAGATTATCTCTACAACTTCACCTACACTGGGGGAGGGGATCTCACCTCATCACACCGATAACACGGGAATAACGTTAACGTACGCGGGACTTCCACCGGCATGCCTCTCTGGGTGGTGGTCCCCTATGGACAGGTTATATGGTTAACCATAGGGACAAACAGCGCCTAAAAACCCGTGTCTGCCCAAGGTCATGAACTGGCAACGATGACGTACCCACGGAACTCCGGTTTATTGCCACGAAAGAGTAACGAGAATGGCTGGACCACCTTCTATGAGTAGTCTATTAACCCTGTTATTTGGGGACCAGGGGCCGACTTCTTACTTCCCTATGAAAGATCCAAAAACCACTGTATTGAAGCAGGTATATACCACTGCCCCCATATCCCCCATTATATTACCATGACCCCCATATCACCCTTATATTCACTGACCCCCATATCCCCCATTATTACCACTGAACCCCCATATCCCCATTATATACCACTGACCCCCATATCCCCCATTATATTACCCCTGACCCACATACCCCCATTATATTACCCACTGACCCCCAATATCCCCATTATATTACCACTGACCCCCATATCCCCCATATTTACCACTGACCCCCATATCCCCTATTATATTAACCACTGACCCCATATCCCACTATTACTTACCACTGACCCCCATCTCACCCATTATATTTACCACGAGCCCCCATATCCCCCCATTATATTACCACTGACCCCCATATCCCCCATTATATTACCACTGACCCCATATCACCCATTATATTACCACTGACCCCCATATCCCCCCCATTATTATCCACTGAACCCCCATATCCCCCCCAATTAGATTAACCATGACCCCCTATCCCCCATTATATTACCACTGACCCCCTCCCATATCCCCCATTATTACACTGACCCAGACCCCCATATCCCCCATTATATTACCACTGACCCCCATATCCCCCATTATATTACCACTGACCCCCATATCCCCCATTATATTACCACTGACCCCATATCCCCATTATATTACCACTGACCCCATATCCCCATTATTATAAACTGACCCCATCATCCCCCATAATTACCCTGACCCCCATATCCCCCATTATATTCATACATATTACCACTGACCCCCATATCCCCCCTTATATTACCCCTGACCCCCTATCCCCATTTATTACCACTACCCCCATATCCCCCCATTATATTACCACTGACCCCCATATCCCCATCCCCCCATTAATTTAATCCACTGACCCCATATCCCCATTATATTCCACGCCCCCATATCCCCCTATTATATTACCACTGACCCCCCCATCCCCCCATTATATTACCACTGACCCCCATATCCCCCATTATATTACCACTGACCCCCATATCCCCCATTAATTACCACTGACCTCATATCCCCTCATTATTTACCACTGACCCCTATCCCCCTATTAATTACCACTGACCCCCCATATCCCCCATTATATTACCACTGACCCCCATCTAATCCCCCCATTACATTTACCACTGACCCCCCATATCCCCCCATTATATTCCACTGACCCCCATATCCCCACCATTTATTACACCACTGACCCCATAATCCCCCCATTATATTACCACTGACCCCATATCCCTCCCCCCTATATTACCACTGACCCCCATATCCCCCATTATCTTACCACTTGACCCCCATATCCCCCATTTGTATTACCACTGACCCCCATTCCCCCTATTATTACCCACTGCAACCCCCAATCCCCCATTATAATTAACCAACGTGACTCCCATATCCCCCCATTAATATTACCACTGCCCCCCATATCCCCCCATTATATTACCACTGACCCCCATATCCCCCATTATATTACCACTGACCCCCATATCCCCCATTATATTACCACTGACCCCATATCCCCCATTATATTACCACTGACCCCCATACCACCCCCATTATTTACCACTGACCCCCATAACCCCCATTATAATTACCACGACCCCCATATCCCCATTTATCACTGACCCCATATCCCCCCATTATATACCACTGCCCCCCATATCCCCCCATATATTACCACTTACCCCCCATATCCACCCATTATATTTACCACTGACCCCCATATCCCCCTTATATACCACGGACCCCCATATCCCCCCATTATATTACCACTGACCCCCATTTATATTACCACTGACGCCCATATCCCCTATTATATATCTACCACTGAACCCCCATATCCCCCCTTATATTACCCTGACCCCCATATCCCCCCATTATTTACCACTGCCCCCCATATCCCCCATTATATTACCACTGACCCACAATCCCCCATTAAATTACCACTGACCCCCATATCTCCCAGTTATATACCACTGACCCCCATATCCCCCATTTATATTACCACTGACCCAATATCCCCCATTATATTCATGACCTCCCATACCCCCATTATTACCACTGACCCCCATATCCACCCTATATACCACTGACCCCCATATCCCCCATTAATATTACCACTGACCCCCATATCCCCCATTATATTACCACTCTGACCCCCATATCCCCCTATTATTTCCACTGACCCCCATATCCCCCATTATATTACCACTGACCCCCATATCCCCCCATTAATTACACTGACCCATCCCCATTTATTACCACTGACCCCCATATCCCCCATTATATTACCACTGACCCCCCATATCCCCATTATATTACCCTAGACCCCATATCCCCATATACTTCCACGACCCCCACATCCCCATTATATTACCACTGACCCCCATATACCCCCATTATATTACCACTGACCCTATCCCCCATTATATACCACTGGAACCACTGAGAGGACACTGCAGGATAAGAGGAGAAAGATAATCGAAGATAGTCCACTTATCCCGCCACCTGAGACATGAGATACCACTGAGAGACTTAGTAGTAGAGAGATAACTGACACTGTGGATACATGCATCCGGGAGTAATATTATCGTACGCTTGAGGACATAAATCAAGGGACCCTTCCGACTGAATATCTAAAAGATATACGACATCCACTTATACTAAGCACTCCGACTGGAGGAGATTATACATTTACTCACTGAGAATAATACCATGAGCACTGAAATATGGACAACCTCACTGAAGGAGGCTTACCACTGGACTGAGTGAGAGAGAAGAAAGAGAAATGAGAACCGAGATAGAGTACTGACCACTTGCTTATACACTGGATAGAAGAGAGACCGTAGAGAGAACCACTGATATGAATCCTTAATACTTTCAAGCGAGGGAGTAACGAGAGTACGGAAAGAAATAATAGACCGCTTTACTTAGGAAATAAAATATAAGTTATCTGAGAACATTACACTGAGTAAGAAGGCTTTAAATATAAACTTATCAGACCATTACATTTATAAGTCTACTGAGAGATATTATGCTTAATATAATATTAACTACTCACTTTATCAAAACCTGTACTCATCTCTTATAGTAAGATGAACACTTATAGCTGGAAATTCACTTAATCACCTCTATTTTAACTTCTCATTTATAGAATGACCTTCTGCCCTCCTCTCGCCCCCGCTCCATCTTTTGTTCCTCCTCCGTCGCCATGCTTGCATCTCTCTCTTTTGCCCTCTATTTCTATGCCCCCTTCTCCTCTTCCTTTGGAGAGCATTCCCTTCCTGAGCTCACTAGGTACCACTTCTAAATGAGGCAGGATGATCCTGAGGCGTACACTGATAATAGGTACTTAGAGCGCATTACCACTGAATACTTATAAATATATAAGATTAGTGAAGAGATACTGGTATCGAAAGTAACTGTTCCAACTTAGAAATGAACTAGACTGACTTAGACACTGAGATGGAGAGTTACCACTTGGATACCCTAAGATAGATACTTATTAGACTGGACTGAGAATGCGAGAGAAAGAAGAAGAGGACCATTCTGAGAAAAAAACTTAGCGACCTTGAGCTGAAGAAGATAACTGAGAGATGAGAGAGACCACTGAAGAGAAGAGTAGGGGGATAGGAGAGAAGATACCACTGAAGGAAGGAAGTTAGGCGAAGAGAGAGGCACTTTCTGAGGGATTACCACTGAAGAACTGGCGCTTGCTACGGGTCCCTCGCCTTCCCCCCCTCTGCACTTCGCCTCCTCCTTCCGGCCCGGCCTGCGCGTCTCCTTTCCTTGCACTTTGCCTTGTTCCTGTCTTCGTCGTTGGCGCCAAGCTGCCCCCCTGCAGAGACCTGTCGCTGGCGTGTTCTGCCTCTGGCCGAGGAACTGACACCCCCCCTGATGCGCTCTTGGCCTCTGATATCCTTCCTCCTCTCTTCTGTCCGGATACCCCCTGCCTCGGCTGCCGGCCCTCTTCCTCCCTGCTTCCCGTCTCTCTCTTGGAGCTGGCTCGCCGCGCGCGTCGCCGGGCCGCCCCCTTCCTGCTCGCTCGTCTTTTCTTCGCCTTATTCTTCGCCCGCCTGGCTCTCTGGCCTGCTCCCTGGCGCGCGGCGCGGCTCCCCCCTGTCCCCATGCCGCGGCGCGACCTTCGCCGCGCTGGCGCGCGCGCGCGCCCGCCGGGGACACACTGGAGGACTGGTACCACTGATGACCTGAACGGAGAGCCTGAAGGGAGACTTAGGAGACTGAGCACTGAAGAAAGCACTGGGAGAGAAGAGAGGAGAAACTGAAAGACCATACTGGACTGAGGAATTACCACTGAGAGAGAGAAAGAGATCTGTGCCTCCAATTCTCTCCTTCTCCTCCTTCCTCTTATTTCTCCCTTTCTCCCCCTTCTTCTCCCCCTTTGGCTGCAAGAGCTTGGGATCGATCGACCACTTAAGAATATACTGTATAGAGAGAACACTGTTTTGATCTCTACAACGTCACTCTCTATTCTCCCTTCCTTCAGGATAGCTTTTTCCCGCCCACCCCTTCATTCTCTGCTCTCTCTCTCTCTTCCTCCTCTGCCTCCTATTCCCCTTGTATCGCCTCCCTCTCACGCCCTGTCCTCCTCTTGTCTCTCTTCGCTCGCCCCTTCTCTCCCTCTGCGCAATCCCTTCTCTACCTTCTCCCCCTGCGCGTCCTTCTGCGGCTCATATACCCCCTGCCCTTGCCCCTTTCGCGCCTTTCGGCCTCCGCCCTCGCCCTTCCCCCTCGGCCTTCCCCCTGTCCCCTGCCGCGCAATCTTCCCACTTACCGCTCTCCTGCCCTTAATAAGTCATTTATGAATTATAACTTTACGAATACGAATTGGATAGATACCACTTATATACGTGTTACCCTTGACTAGATACTTAGTGAGGATATGAACGAAAAGAAAAAGAGTGACTTTTATAGGTTAAATACGTTATAACCACTTGAAGATGATACCTAAAAATAACACTTAACTCATCATCAAATCTATATACCACTTATACTTCTCGAATCACTTCCTTCTTATGTACCCCTGCTTATGAATTTAGAACCATACTACTACACCACTTATATATATAATCTGCTCTGTCTTCTTCTTCTCTCTCCCTCTCCCTCGAGTCTCTCTCTCCTCCCTCTTCCCCTGCGACTTCTCCCTCTCTCTCTCTCCTCCCCTGCCTGTCTCTCCCCTCGTTCGCTCTCTGCCCTACTCCTTCTCCCCCCTTCTCTTGCTTCCCGCCCTGCGGAGGAAGACTGATCCCACTGAGCGCGAGCTTCGGGCGGTGAAGGAGATCTGAAGGCGAGACCATTTCCGCGGACTGAAGAGAGATGAGAGACGAGTGAGCAGGACGCCTGAGAACTGAGAGGAGGAGCTGGGACGGGACGGACACTGAAAGAGAGAGGGAGAGAGAAAAAGGAACGAGAAGAAAGAGTAGACTCGATGAGACGACCAGCGCTCCTCCTTCTCCCTGCCTGCTCCCCTCTCTTCGCGTGCGCTCTCAGCGGCGCGCTGGCCTTCCGGCCCCCTACTTGTCATCGCGCCCTGCTTATCGTCCTTCTCTCTCTCCTCTCTTGCTCTATCCTCCTTCGAAAGACCCTGTACACTGCCGCAACCACCACTGCACCCCTTACGGAGAGAGCTGCCGCCAGAAGTACCACTATAGAGAAGAAATGAGACTGAAATATTACCACTGAAATACCACTTACCCCTTCAAGTCACGCTTGATGAGGATAGCAACACCCGCTGAGGTGGATTCACAAAATGAGATGAGCTTCTCACACCCCACTTAGTGGCACAACTTACTCGGGACTTGAAAGGGCGATACCTTACCACACTGAAGATCTTTTGGGATTGCTATGCATAAGAACCCCTATCCCTATCCTTCTTCTTCTATCCTATTCTCTCCCCTTTTTCTCTTGAATCAATGTTACTTCCTCACTGCTCACCTTCGTCTCATACTCTTCTTACCCCTGTATCCACCACTTCCGACTTCTATGTTCCCCACTTCTGCTTATACCGCCGTTCCCACTTAGAGAACCACTGATGAACTTGATACTGACATACTCCTATGTATCGAGCCTATTACCACTATTAATTCGCCTGGAAGAGTGACTCTATCCTAGCAGATCAAACCACTTGTCTACTGCAACTTCAGAGTTAACCACTGTTCCCTTCTCCTCTATCAAATCTCTCTTCTACTGAGTGAGAAATATCGACGTTGCTACGTGCACCCCCTCTCGCACTTCGTCTCTTCCCTCTCCCTTATCGTATACGCTTACACCTTCTTTACTATCCCTTAACCACTTTCCTCTCTCCCCTTCTGAAAAGCTACAACCACACTGAACTTGAATGATAGGGAAGAGGCGGGTAGATATCCGAAGAAGACTGAGCAGAAGGATGAAACCACTGAGAGTGCCACTTTAAAACCCCGCCTTGTCAGTCGAAGACTTGAGTAAACTTATACCGGCACTCCTGTAGTCTATAGGAAAGAGACTGATGCGACTGGCGATGTAATGAAGGAGAGAGAGATTGATGAGTGAGGTGATGGCTCGTAACTGGGTGCAATGCGAATCTCTTACGTCCCACTGGGAGAGAGGCAGATTCTGGCAGATATCGGGAAGAACCAACTGAGACTGGATGAACGCTGAGATAGCGGAAGGATAGACCCACTGACTTGACTACTTAGAGACCGGTAGCAGCACGAAGTACCACTGCCACTGAAACTGAAAGAAGGAAACTGAAGAGAGCTGACAAACCAAACGAGAGAGAGACCACTGGAAACTGAACTGAGAGATGAACCACTGAGACGACTGAGCACTGAAGACTGGAGAAATTCCCCTGACCTTTGTAGAAAGGAGAAGACCCCCCATACCCCCTATCAAGTTCTATAGTGAAGTCTAATGTAAAGTATACAGTCTGTATATAGGAGACAGAGATAAAGTCTATAGTTGAAGTCTAATGTAAAGTCTACAGTTCTATATAGTGAGAGAGAGAGATAAAGTCTATAGTGAAGTCTAATGTAAAGTATACAGTCTATATAGGAGAGGAGAGTAAAGTCTATAGTGGAAGTCTAATGTAAAGTTACAGTCTATATAGGAGAGGAGAGATAAAGTCTATAGTGAAGTCTAATGTAAAGTATACAGTCTAATAGGAAGAGAAGAGAGATAAAGGGGTCCTATAGTAGAAGTCTAATGTAAATCTACAGTACTGTATAGGAGAGAGAGAGATAAAGTTCATAGTGAAAGTCTAAAGTAAAGTCTACAGCTATATAGGAGAGAGAGAGAGATAAGTCTATAGTGAAGTCTAAAGTAAAGTCTACAGTCTAATAGAGAGAGAGAGAGATAAAGTCTATAGTGAAGTCTAATATAAGTCTACAGTCTTATAGGGAGAGAGAAGATAAAGGTCCTATAGTGAAGTCTAATGTAAAGTATACAGTCTATATAGGAGAGAGAGAGATAAAGTCCTATAGTGTAGTCTAATGTAAGGTATACAGTCTATATAGGAGAGAGAGAGATAAAGTCTAGTGAGCTATATAGTAAGTCTATAATGTAAAAGTCTACAGTCTAGCAGATCTAGGAGAGGAGAGAGATAAAGTCTATAGTGAAGTCTAAGTAAAGTCTACAGTCTATATAGGAGAGAGAAGAAGGATTAAACGTCTATAGTGAAGTCTAATGTAAGTTCTACAGTCTGTATAGAGAGAGAGGAGATAAAGTCTATAGTGAAGTCTAATGTAAAGTCTACAGTCTATATAGGAGAGAGAGAGATAAAGTCTATAGTGAAGTCCTAAGTGTAAAATCTACAGTCTATATAGGAGAGAGAGAGATAAGTCTATAGGGAAGTCTAATGTAAAGTCTACGTCTATATAGGAAGAGAGATAGATAGTCTATAGTGAAGTCTAAATGTACAAGTACAGTCTTATAGGAGAGAGAGAGAAAAAGTCTATAGTGAAGTCTATGTAAAGTTACAGTTATATAGGAGAGAGAGAGATAAAGTCTATAGTGAAGTCTAATGTAAAGTCTACAGTCTGTATAGGAGAGAGAGATAAAGTCTATAGTGAAGTCTAATGTCAAAGTCTAACAGTCTGTAATAGGAGAGAGAGAGAGAGATAAAGTCTATATGAAGTCTAATGTACAGTCTACATCTATATAGGAGAGAGAGAGATAAAGTCTATTAGTGAAGTCTAATGTAAGTCTACAGTCTAGTATAAGGAGAGAGGAGAGATAAAGTCTATAGTGAAGTCTAAAGTAAAGTTACAGTCTTATAGGAGAGAGAGAAGATAAAGTCTATAGTGAAGTCTAATGTAAAGTCTACTGTCTAATAGGAGAGAGAGAAGATAAAGTCTATAGTGAAGTCTAATGTAAAGTATACAGTCTATATAGGAGAGAGAGAGATAAAGTCATAGTGAAGTCTAATGTAAAGTCTACAGTCGTATAGGAGAGAGAGAGAGATAAAGTCGTGAAGTCTAATGTAAAGTCTACAGTCTATATAGGAGAGAGAAAGATAAAGTTCTTATAGTGAAGTCTAATGTAAAGTCTACAGTCTATATAGGAGAGAGAGAGATAAAGTCTATAGTGAAGTCTAATGTAACTACAGTCTGTATAGGAGAGAGAGAGAAAAGTCTATAGTGAAGTCTAATGTAAAGTCTACAGTCTATATAGGAGAGAGAGAGATAAAGTTGGATCATATCTTCATTTCACAGAGAACAATCTATTCCCAGATTATGGAATCTCCATACACTGACATTGGTTTGTTACACAATATACAGGTAAACGGGGTAATTTCTGGTCCATATGTAATGTCATTCTGCTAATGTTAAACCCTATGGTCCGATCTCTCTGTCTGGGTATTTCCATTGAGAGACGGAATCTGTAAGATGTATTATTGGTTCTTTTATAAATAACTCCCTGTTCAGTCTTCCTGGCCTGTTGTATATAATGTTAATCATATAATCACCATGTCTCTATGGAATAAAGCCTTAAAGATAATCCAGTGTAACCCCGTTATAACACATATGTGCCGGACATGCTGATTACTATAAGCATCACTGTTTTTTTTGTTTATACATATAAATAACAATATGAAATCTTTAGCACAGAAATGACAGCTCCTCCCATAGCTCAGTGAGCTTAGACATGCTCAGTTGTATTCACCCCAGGATGAGAGAGGAAATCTCCAATCAGATACTAAGCATCTTTCTGTTCTAAAGGGGAGGGGGTAAAACTAAAAGGGGAGGGTCTTTCTGTAATAAAATATGTCATGGGTAGATCTCAGTAGAGATTGCGAAAACGTTGAGTTTCGTTCCGTTTTCGAATTTTCTGGGGAAAAACAAAGATTCTAAAACAAACCCATAGAAGTCAATGGGAGAATTTTTTTTTAGTTTCCGTCCATTTTGAGGGACAAATGTATAGTCGGTTACTGTAAATGGCACCGAGACTTCTCGATCAGCTGGTTTCGAATTCCGCATTCTATTTTCGAGAGTTACCGAAACCGATTATTACTTCTCGGATTCGATTTTCGATAATCGTCTACATTCGATTTGTGATAAACATTTAAAATTCTGAAATTCCGGGTTCCGTGAATATCCGTGAGTTCCAAACCCCGGATTCGATTCAAACCCACTTCATATCTCTGATCTTCAGTTAGGAATTATTTGGGAAGTGACACATTGATTTATCAGCACTTTCTATCCTATTGATTGGGAGATGTACAATAAGCAGTTATCGTGGGGTGAAACTGTCATATCCACGTTCAGTCTCTCGATCTGATTGAATAAACGTGGTACCTGGAGATGTTTCAATTCAACCAAATTGACATTTCCTTGTGGAATTGGGGTAATTGGATATGTACTAGAGATGGCAATTTCCATTTAGATTTCCTCTCTGTGACTGTTTTCAATGGGATTTTCCCTATAAGGTTATTTCTCAGAGTTACATATCACTGAGTTAATATCACGGTGTTCGCTATAGATCTGATTTCAATCCCCACACACGTCTCATCCTAACACAATCCCATAGGTTCTGATCCAGTACCTCGTTCTCTTTCATTGTGTAGGGTAATGTCACGAGTGATCATGTCACTTGTCAGTCGTCACTGTAGTGTATACTGTTCACTGTAGGTGTGATACAATGTCACTTGTCAGATACAATGTCCGTAGGTGTGATACATGTCACTGTCAGATACATGTCACTGTAGGTGTATCATGTACTGTCAGTACAATGTCACTGTAGTTGTGATACAATGTATGTCATCAAGTGTAGGGTGATACAATGTCACTGTAGGTGATACAATGTCACTGTCAATACATGTCACTGGGGAGTGATACAATGTCACTGTCAGATACAATGTCATGTAGGTGTGATACATGTCACTGTAGGTTTGATACAATGTCACTGTCGATACATGTCTGTAGGTGTGATACAATGTCACTGAGGTTGTACATGTCACTTAGATACAAGTACTTAGGTGATACAATGTCACTGTGGTGTGATACAATTCATATATCAATACGGTCCTGTCAGATACAATGTCACTGTAGGTCTGATATAATGTCACTGTAGGTCCTATACAATGTCATGTAGGTGTGATACAATGTCACTATGTCAGATACAAGGTCACTATGTCAGATACAATGTCACTGTAGGCTGATATAATGTCACTGTAGGTCCTGATACAATGTCACTGTAGATGTGATACAATGTCACTATGTCAGATACAAGGTCACTATGTCAGATACAATGTCACTGTAGGTCTGATATAATGTCACTGTAGGTCTGATACAATGTCACTGTAGATGTGATACAATGTCACTATGTCAGATACAAGGTCACTATGTCAGATACAATGTCACTGTAGGTCTGATATAATGTCACTGTAGGTCTGATACAATGTCACTGTAGGTGTGATACAATGTCACTATGTCGATACAAGGTCACTATGTCAGATACAATGTCACTGTGGTCTGATATAATGTCACTGTAGGTCTGATCAAAGTCACTGTAGGTCTGTAGTTTTAACCTAAAATCACCCAACCACAACAGTTCAAACCTTTAAAGGGGCAATTTTTAAAAGCCCTCCGAGGACTTGGACGTCATACTGAGAATATTTCCCTGAGACACCTAAATGTGCTTAGATGTAAGCTCTTCGGGGCAGGGCCTGATGTGAATGTATCCATGTAATTGTAAAGCGCTACGGAAGATGTTGGCGCTATATAAATCCACAATAATATAATAGTCAGCCCCATGCACTTACAGACAAATCTGAATAATAGGATAAAAGAAATCTGTACCAGCCGGTTATAAACGGGGGAAATGATTACGTTACTTCCCCGTAAAATAAAATAGAGGATTTGTGTGTAGGGGAAAAGCAGCAGAGAATTCTCCATCCCCAATCACTGTCCAATTTCCAGTAACCCGTTTCATATTAACTCCTGGAAATGAATAATAAATTGTCCCTTCCACGCTTCTACATAGCTCGTAACTTTCTGTATTGGTGACACATTCGCTGCATATTCTGACACACTATTAAATCTATAGTGGCCCTATCTTTTAAAGGGCCACTAAACCCGACTGCCGTCCTCCGCTCTCACTCGATAGGTTTACAGGAGAATAAATCGTTTCTATGAATAGATGGAGGTTTGTTGTATTTCCGCAGCATAAATATTTCTATCGACATGAAGATACAATGTTCTAATCCCTGGTGACAAGGCACATTGGGATCTCAGTTCTATATCTCTCCGTAATATGTGTGGGACTTAAGGCTCGTACACACGCACGATGTGCGTTTCGGACGATATTTCGTCCGTGTGTCGTCGCTGTATCGGCCGAAAGGGTCGTTCATTTGAGATCCCCAGTCATCATTCGGATCTCCGATAAGTGCCAATACGCCAACGTGGGGATCTCCGAATGAAAACACGAATGGCGTTCGATGACACGGGGGATCTCCGAATGGAACACCAAGTGGCGGATCTTCCGAATGAACGACCAACGTGGACGGATCTCCGAAATGAACGACCCAACGTGGCGGATCTCCGAATGAACGACCAACGTGGCGGATCTCCGAAGAACGACCAAGTGCGATCTCCCAATGAACGACCAACGTTGGCGAGATCTCCGAATGAACGACCAACGTGGCGGATCTCCGAATAGAACGACCAACGTGGGGATCTCGCTCATGAACGACCAACGTGGCGTATCTCCGAAATGAACGCCAACGTGGCGGACTCCGAATGAACGACCAACGTGGCGATCTCCGAATGAACGACCAACGTGGCGGATCTCTGACAATGAAACAACGCTTTCGGCCGATACAGCGACTACACCAGAGGCCGAATATCGGCTGAAACGTTGTGTCGTACAATCGTGCTTTGTGGGTTGGGACCGCGATCAACGTGTGTACGAGCCTTAACTATGTTCATATTTCTCTGTGTGTACGTCTGGGGTCTTAGTGTTGGAGGCCCATTGATCACTCATCATATATGTACACGATGGTTTTGCAATGCAAAATGCCTCTACTAACCACCAGCTTGCAATAAACACACAAACTAAAAGGTCTCACAATGTTTGTATTTCCACTTTCCTGTAGAGCGCTGGATACATATCCTTGTTCTCTAACCGTTTCTTCTTTTCAGATATGACGGCTTTGGGGCGCCTGACCAACTAACGTTCCAACGGGCCAAGTGAGCAGCTTCCGTAGTGACTCTGACAGTTCAGTTCATGTCCAATGGAGACGTCCAATAAGAGATGTTACAAAACCACCAATCTATCTGCTTCTGGAGCTTCTACACTCTTCTTTCAAGGTCAGTCATGAGAGTTTAACCATGGTCCATCCTTATTTAACACTAGTTACAGGGGCATAGGAAAAGGCCTCCTTACCCACAAGACATCCCTGATAATGTAGTAAATGTCACTTGGTTTCCCGGCACCCATCCTATCATAGGAATTGACTGTGGGTTGGCTGGAAATGTTGGACGTGGTCAACATATGTAGTTTTAATTAGTTCTAATTGTTTCTTTGTCACTTTCATGCTCTCCTGGTATTTCTAGGCCTATGTCTATTCCCGTAATGAGAGCTTAGCATTCTCTGCATAGAGACCCAACAATAGACTCCACTGCTGCACAGGTGTTTGGTAATGGGCTATTAAGGTAGAATGGTTACGGTCCCTTGATGCTTTCTACCTCCAGAAACATGACAAACCACTCTAATACTTTCTTTCAATAGACCAAGTACGGAACAGTATTACATCGGCGCAGACGGCTCTCTCAGACTCATTTTGGCTAACGGCATGGAGGTGGCTCTGCAGACAGAACCCCACTTATTGCAGGAACGGGTGAACCCACTGTTGGGAAGAGAAATGTCACCTAACCCACGATAATGGTCGAACTTGGTGTGGAGTGGAGGCAACGCAAAGACAAGCAAGGGGACAGGTCACGGTTGTTTGGCCGTAGACTGAGGGTTAAATTTATCATGGGTTATTACCATCAATGTTTTTATAAAGCCCCAAAACTCTTTCCAAAAGGCAAATTTACTAACCGAAAATCTAACAGATTACACTAAATGGCCACCGGTTTCCTTCATAAAGACATTCAACTCCACAAGCCCGTAGAAGATTGTGTGTCCTGGGAAAGTGGAATCTAATTTACTGTCATAACTATAAATAAAATGTGACCCGTGTCTGGTAAAGAGTTCACGGTGATTGATTGCTCTGTTTATGGTTTTCCTCATTACCCGCAGGAGGTCACTTCCTGTACTCCATGTGTAGACCAGTGAGATGTAGTCATGTTTTCGGTCATTAACAATAGCGTGTTCACCTGTTTGGGCAGAATAAGAATTTCCCTTAAACTGCTCAATGTCTATTAAAACAAGAAATGAAATCCAGGCCAGCATGGTGCGTCTAGCGCTGTTTCATTCTGTTCCGAGTTTAGTTAAACACACTCGTTACATGAAGCCTGAGATGACTTCATAGCCCGGGAACACAAACCCCCATGACTTTGAATGTATAGAATCTGGGCCTCTTGCTAGTCAAGTGTTAAATTCATTCATGAATTCAGCTGCAGAAAGGCTGCGTTTGTGGTGTGTGACTGGTCCCCATTGTCATTACATTCAAACAAAGCAAACTGGGAGCCTTTTGAGATCCGCCTGGTCTACATGCTTTTATTTTCCTGCATTCAGCAAGGGGCGAGAGATGTGTGGGGCTTCCAATCACAATTCAAATCTGCTCCTTAAAAAATGTCTAAATGAGTTATCAATGTTTGAAAGGAATTCTAGACATTTGCCTACCATTTTCTTTGTGACCTAGTTGTGGTAGTTCGGTAAAGATCTATATAAAGCTCTCTCATAATAAGCATTGACATCTTTGTTTCCTTTAGGTGCACAACGCGAATTTGTTTGTCTCTCGACTTTGATCGCGTCACAAGAACAGAGAAAATCTATGATGAATCACCGGAAGTTCACGCTGAGAATTCTTTATGACCAACCGGAAGGCCCAGCCTTTGGTCTCCGAGCACAGGTTAAATGGGGTCAATGTACCTACTCACCTGGGAGCCAGGTTGCAGGAATTCAGAGGGGGACAATGTCTGAGAGAAGGAGTATGATCAAGCTGGAGAATCATCTCCAGGACATTCGCTGATGGAAACATGGAGTTATCGTACTAGAGAAGGTTGTAGAGCAAAATATTGGCCCATGATTCCTCACACGTCTCTCTCCTTGTATACTTATTTATCTGAATTGTATGTTTCTTCTTTCTTTCACAGTCATTGGTGTTGGCTGCTCCATAGCCAGAGACAATACATATTTGAGTTTGATAAAACGATCGGTTGTCCTCTGTCACCATGCCCAACGTTGCAGACAGGCAATGGAAAACCATGTTCTATTGATACTACAGGCAACATCATCAGGCCTCATGAGGGAAAATCTTCTGTCCTACAGGATTTTCAGAAGAAGGCCATCTCCTTCAGACCCTGTACATGGCACTGGGCCGGCGTTATTTACAAATATGGATGGCTATCCAAATGGCTGAGATCCTCATACGACCACCACAAAGAATCTCTTTTCATACGATGAGACCGCGGGCATGTTAAAGCCATTAACCTTCAAAACGAAGGCTTCAGTTGCATTATACGTTACCGGCAAATAGGACCTCTGATTGATCGGCAGATATTCCGTTTCACGGAGGAGGGGATGGTCAACGCTCGTTTCGACTACAATTATGTATATAGTTTTAGAGTCACCAGCATGCAGGCCGTCATTAAGAGACCCCCACTGCCCTCATAGATCTATACCGGTACGACTACGTCTCTGGCAAAAACGGCAATTTGGTAAATTTGAGTGATTTATTTGACATTAACCAAACATCATCACCACGGCAGTAATGACGACACAACGAAACACTTTGACACTTACGGCAGAGTCAAGGAGGTTCACGTATGAGATCTTTTGATCGCTCATGGATTGTATGACCGTGGCAGTATGATAATATGGGGAAGTGTAAAAAAGGATTAAAAGTGGGGTCCTATGCAATACCACCAAGCTCTTATGAATATGATTCCGATGGGCACTACAGACTGTATCCATCAATGATAGCCTTCTGTGGCGTTAACGCTATGACCTAACGGTAAAATTTACACTTATTAGTCCGGGGGAACAGCGCTCGCCTTACCCCGTGAGATATGAATTCTTGAGAGACAGGATACAAGTTGGGGACGTAATACAAAATGGACGATGACGGGTTTCTGAAACAGAGAGGAGGGGATGTCTTGAGTATATGCTCTGCGGGTCTTCTTGTCAAAGCTTATACAACAAGGCAGCCGGGGCTGAGTATTCAGATACCGTTACGATGCTCTGCTGAAGGAGGGTCTCTAAAAGACTAACTGGGACAAGGGGGGTAAGAGGGCCACTGGGGTGGTGGGCAGTTCTTTCTAGCTCATTCTATCAATGACATCATTCTATCAATGACATCATTCTATCAATTACATTATTCTATCATTGACATCATTCTATCAATGACATCATTCTGTCATTGACATCATTCTTTTAATGACATTATTCTATTAATGACATCATTCTATTAATGACATTATTCTATTATTGACATCATTCTAAATGTCCTTAATAGAATAAGTTGTCATTAAATAGAATAATGTCATTAAAAGAATGATGTCAATGACAGAATGATGTCTTGATAGAATGATGTCATGATAGAATAATGTATTGATAGAATGATGTCATTGATAGAATGATGTCATTGATAGATGATGTCAATAATAGAATAATGTCATTAATAGAATGAATGTATATAGAATAAAGTCATGAATAGAATGATTCAAGTATAGATAATGTCCATTAAAAGAATAATGTCCAATGATGGTATGATGTCATGAATAGAATGGTGCCATTGCTATGATGTCATTGATAGAAGATGTCAATTATAGAATGATGTCAATAAATTAATGTCTTATAGAATGATGTCATTGATAGAATAATGTCTTAATAGAATGATGTCATTGATAGATGATGTCAAGTGATATAATATGTCTTGATATAATAATGTCATTGATAGAAATAATGTCTAACGAATAATGTCAATGATGGTATGATGTCATGAATAGAATGGTGCCATTGGCTAATGATGTCATTGATAGAAGATTCAATGATAGAATGATGTCAATAAGAATAATGTCATTATGAATGATGTCATTGATAGAATGATTTCATTATAGAATTGATGTCAATGTAGAATAATGTCATTGATAAATAGTCATTGATGAAGATGTCATTGATAGAATAAAATGTCTTAAAAAGAATAATGTCAATGATGGTATGATGTCATGAATAGAATGTGTGCCATTTGCTAATGCTGTCATTGATAAAAAGATGTCCATGATATGAATGATGTCAATAAGTAGAAAATGTCATTGTAGAAGGATGTCATTAAGTAGAATGATTATTAAATAGAATGATGTCACTAACTGTCTTTGTTTCCCATTTACTATTTTCTAGGTCCCGACTGAGTTGGCCCGACAGACTTGGCGTGAAATCCCATGGACAATTCACTTTACGTGCTAGATAACACCGTCTTCTTCAATCTCGGAAAACCACCAGGTCCGTATTGTGGCAGGGAGACCGATGCACTGCCAAGTCCCCGGCATTGACCATTTTCTGCTCAGTAAGGTCGCGTTCACCCACGCTAGAAGCGGCCACGGCTCTGGCTGTGTGTCGCACACTGGGATTTTGTACATCACGGAAACTGAGAAAGAAGATTAAACGATCCGACAGGTTACGACAAATGGGGAAATTTCATTGTCTCGCCGGGACACCTAGCGGTGTGGACTGCAAGAACGACGCCAACTGTGAATGCTTTTCTGTGACGATGGTACGCCAATGAACGCCAAATTACATTCTCCCTCGTCTCTCGCTGTTTGTGCCGATGGCAAAACTGTACGTCTCCGATCTGGGGAACATTCGCAACCGATTTATCCGCACAAACAAACCCTTCCTCAACAGCCACAACATGTACGAAGTCTCCTCTCCGATCGACCAGGAGTTTGTATCTGTTCGACACCACCGGAAGGCACACCTGTCAACCCCCAGAGTCTCCACCACCGAGATTATCTCTACAACTTCACCTACACTGGGGGAGGGGATCTCACCTCATCACACCGATAACACGGGAATAACGTTAACGTACGCGGGACTTCCACCGGCATGCCTCTCTGGGTGGTGGTCCCCTATGGACAGGTTAATGGTTAACCATAGGGACAAACAGCGCCTAAAAACCCGTGTCTGCCCAAGGTCATGAACTGGCAACGATGACGTACCCACGGAACTCCGGTTTATTGCCACGAAAGAGTAACGAGAATGGCTGGACCACCTTCTATGAGTAGTCTATTAACCCTGTTATTTGGGGACCAGGGGCCGACTTCTTACTTCCCTATGAAAGATCCAAAAACCACTGTATTGAAGCAGGTATATACCACTGCCCCCATATCCCCCATTATATTACCATGACCCCCATATCACCCTTATATTCCACTGACCCCCATATCCCCCATTATTACCACTGAACCCCCATATCCCCATTATATACCACTGACCCCCATATCCCCCATTATATTACCCCTGACCCACATACCCCCATTATATTACCCACTGACCCCCAATATCCCCATTATATTACCACTGACCCCCATATCCCCCATATTTACCACTGACCCCCATATCCCCTATTATATTAACCACTGACCCCATATCCCACTATTACTTACCACTGACCCCCATCTCACCCATTATATTTACCACGAGCCCCCATATCCCCCCATTATATTACCACTGACCCCCATATCCCCCATTATATTACCACTGACCCCATATCACCCATTATATTACCACTGACCCCCATATCCCCCCCATTATTATCCACTGAACCCCCATATCCCCCCCAATTAGATTAACCAATGACCCCCTATCCCCCATTATATTACCACTGACCCCCTCCCATATCCCCCATTATTACACTGACCCCGACCCCCATATCCCCCATTATATTACCACTGACCCCCATATCCCCCATTATATTACCACTGACCCCCATATCCCCCATTATATTACCACTGACCCCATATCCCCATTATATTACCACTGACCCCATATCCCCATTATTATAAACTGACCCCATCATCCCCCATAATTACCCTGACCCCCATATCCCCCATTATATTCATACCTATTACCACTGCCCCATATCCCCCCTTATATTACCCCTGACCCCCTATCCCCATTTATTACCACTACCCCCATATCCCCCCATTATATTACCACTGACCCCCATATCCCCATCCCCCCATTAATTTAATCCACTGACCCCATATCCCCATTATATTCCACGCCCCCATATCCCCCTATTATCTTACCACTGACCCCCCCATTCCCCCATTATATTACCACTGACCCCCATATCCCCCATTATATTTACCACTGACCCCCATATCCCCCATTAATTACCACTGACCTCATATCCCCTCATTATTTACCACTGACCCCTATCCCCCTATTAATTACCACTGACCCCCCATATCCCCCATTATATTACCACTGACCCCCATCTAATCCCCCCATTATATTTACCACTGACCCCCCATATCCCCCCATTATATTCCACTGACCCCCATATCCCCACCATTTATTACACCACTGACCCCATAATCCCCCCATTATATTACCACTGACCCCATATCCCTCCCCCCTATATTACCACTGACCCCCATATCCCCCATTATTCTTACCACTTGACCCCCATATCCCCCATTAGTATTACCACTGACCCCCATTCCCCCTATTATTACCCACTGCAACCCCCAATCCCCCATTATAATTAACCAACGTGACTCCCATATCCCCCCATTAATATTACCACTGCCCCCCATAAAAAGTCCCCCCATTATATTTTACCACTGACCCCCATATCCCCCATTATATTACCACTGACCCCCATATCCCCCATTATATTACCACTGACCCCATATCCCCCACTTATATTACCACTGACCCCCATTACCACCCCCATTATTTACCACTGACCCCCATAACCCCCATTATAATTACCACGACCCCCATATCCCCATTTATCACTGACCCCATATCCCCCCATTATATACCACTGCCCCCCATATCCCCCCATATATTACCACTTACCCCCCATATCCACCCATTATATTTACCACTGACCCCCATATCCCCCTTATATACCACGGACCCCCATATCCCCCCATTATATTACCACTGACCCCCATTTATATTACCACTGACGCCCATATCCCCTATTATATATCTACCACTGAACCCCCATATCCCCCCTTATATTACCCTGACCCCCATATCCCCCCATTATTTACCACTGCCCCCCATATCCCCCATTATATTACCACTGACCCACAATCCCCCATTAAATTACCACTGACCCCCATATCTCCCAGTTATATACCACTGACCCCCATATCCCCCATTTATATTACCACTGACCCAATATCCCCCTATTATATTCATGACCTCCCATACCCCCATTATTACCACTGACCCCCATATCCACCCTATATACCACTGACCCCCATATCCCCCATTAATATTACCACTGACCCCCATATCCCCCATTATATTACCACTCTGACCCCCATATCCCCCTATTATTTCCACTGACCCCCATATCCCCCATTATATTACCACTGACCCCCATATCCCCCCATTAATTACACTGACCCATCCCCATTTATTACCACTGACCCCCATATCCCCCATTATATTACCACTGACCCCCCATATCCCCATTATATTACCAGACCCCATATCCCCATAATATTCCACTGACCCCCAACATCCCCATTATATTACCACTGACCCCCCATATATCCCCCCATTAGATTACCATGACCCCTATCCCCCATTATATACCACTGGAACCACTGAGAGGACACTGCAGGATAAGAGGAGAAAGATAATCGAAGATAGTCCACTTATCCCGCCACCTGAGACATGAGATACCACTGAGAGACTTAGTAGTAGAGAGATAACTGACACTGTGGATACATGCATCCGGGAGTAATATTATCGTACGCTTGAGGACATAAATCAAGGGACCCTTCCGACTGAATATCTAAAAGATATACGACATCCACTTATACTAAGCACTCCGACTGGAGGAGATTATACATTTACTCACTGAGAATAATACCATGAGCACTGAAATATGGACAACCTCACTGAAGGAGGCTTACCACTGGACTGAGTGAGAGAGAAGAAAGAGAAATGAGAACCGAGATAGAGTACTGACCACTTGCTTATACACTGGATAGAAGAGAGACCGTAGAGAGAACCACTGATATGAATCCTTAATACTTTCAAGCGAGGGAGTAACGAGAGTACGGAAAGAAATAATAGACCGCTTTACTTAGGAAATAAAATATAAGTTATCTGAGAACATTACACTGAGTAAGAAGGCTTTAAATATAAACTTATCAGACCATTACATTTATAAGTCTACTGAGAGATATTATGCTTAATATAATATTAACTACTCACTTTATCAAAACCTGTACTCATCTCTTATAGTAAGATGAACACTTATAGCTGGAAATTCACTTAATCACCTCTATTTTAACTTCTCATTTATAGAATGACCTTCTGCCCTCCTCTCGCCCCCGCTCCATCTTTTGTTCCTCCTCCGTCGCCATGCTTGCATCTCTCTCTTTTGCCCTCTATTTCTATGCCCCCTTCTCCTCTTCCTTTGGAGAGCATTCCCTTCCTGAGCTCACTAGGTACCACTTCTAAATGAGGCAGGATGATCCTGAGGCGTACACTGATAATAGGTACTTAGAGCGCATTACCACTGAATACTTATAAATATATAAGATTAGTGAAGAGATACTGGTATCGAAAGTAACTGTTCCAACTTAGAAATGAACTAGACTGACTTAGACACTGAGATGGAGAGTTACCACTTGGATACCCTAAGATAGATACTTATTAGACTGGACTGAGAATGCGAGAGAAAGAAGAAGAGGACCATTCTGAGAAAAAAACTTAGCGACCTTGAGCTGAAGAAGATAACTGAGAGATGAGAGAGACCACTGAAGAGAAGAGTAGGGGGATAGGAGAGAAGATACCACTGAAGGAAGGAAGTTAGGCGAAGAGAGAGGCACTTTCTGAGGGATTACCACTGAAGAACTGGCGCTTGCTACGGGTCCCTCGCCTTCCCCCCCTCTGCACTTCGCCTCCTCCTTCCGGCCCGGCCTGCGCGTCTCCTTTCCTTGCACTTTGCCTTGTTCCTGTCTTCGTCGTTGGCGCCAAGCTGCCCCCCTGCAGAGACCTGTCGCTGGCGTGTTCTGCCTCTGGCCGAGGAACTGACACCCCCCCTGATGCGCTCTTGGCCTCTGATATCCTTCCTCCTCTCTTCTGTCCGGATACCCCCTGCCTCGGCTGCCGGCCCTCTTCCTCCCTGCTTCCCGTCTCTCTCTTGGAGCTGGCTCGCCGCGCGCGTCGCCGGGCCGCCCCCTTCCTGCTCGCTCGTCTTTTCTTCGCCTTATTCTTCGCCCGCCTGGCTCTCTGGCCTGCTCCCTGGCGCGCGGCGCGGCTCCCCCCTGTCCCCATGCCGCGGCGCGACCTTCGCCGCGCTGGCGCGCGCGCGCGCCCGCCGGGGACACACTGGAGGACTGGTACCACTGATGACCTGAACGGAGAGCCTGAAGGGAGACTTAGGAGACTGAGCACTGAAGAAAGCACTGGGAGAGAAGAGAGGAGAAACTGAAAGACCATACTGGACTGAGGAATTACCACTGAGAGAGAGAAAGAGATCTGTGCCTCCAATTCTCTCCTTCTCCTCCTTCCTCTTATTTCTCCCTTTCTCCCCCTTCTTCTCCCCCTTTGGCTGCAAGAGCTTGGGATCGATCGACCACTTAAGAATATACTGTATAGAGAGAACACTGTTTTGATCTCTACAACGTCACTCTCTATTCTCCCTTCCTTCAGGATAGCTTTTTCCCGCCCACCCCTTCATTCTCTGCTCTCTCTCTCTCTTCCTCCTCTGCCTCCTATTCCCCTTGTATCGCCTCCCTCTCACGCCCTGTCCTCCTCTTGTCTCTCTTCGCTCGCCCCTTCTCTCCCTCTGCGCAATCCCTTCTCTACCTTCTCCCCCTGCGCGTCCTTCTGCGGCTCATATACCCCCTGCCCTTGCCCCTTTCGCGCCTTTCGGCCTCCGCCCTCGCCCTTCCCCCTCGGCCTTCCCCCTGTCCCCTGCCGCGCAATCTTCCCACTTACCGCTCTCCTGCCCTTAATAAGTCATTTATGAATTATAACTTTACGAATACGAATTGGATAGATACCACTTATATACGTGTTACCCTTGACTAGATACTTAGTGAGGATATGAACGAAAAGAAAAAGAGTGACTTTTATAGGTTAAATACGTTATAACCACTTGAAGATGATACCTAAAAATAACACTTAACTCATCATCAAATCTATATACCACTTATACTTCTCGAATCACTTCCTTCTTATGTACCCCTGCTTATGAATTTAGAACCATACTACTACACCACTTATATATATAATCTGCTCTGTCTTCTTCTTCTCTCTCCCTCTCCCTCGAGTCTCTCTCTCCTCCCTCTTCCCCTGCGACTTCTCCCTCTCTCTCTCTCCTCCCCTGCCTGTCTCTCCCCTCGTTCGCTCTCTGCCCTACTCCTTCTCCCCCCTTCTCTTGCTTCCCGCCCTGCGGAGGAAGACTGATCCCACTGAGCGCGAGCTTCGGGCGGTGAAGGAGATCTGAAGGCGAGACCATTTCCGCGGACTGAAGAGAGATGAGAGACGAGTGAGCAGGACGCCTGAGAACTGAGAGGAGGAGCTGGGACGGGACGGACACTGAAAGAGAGAGGGAGAGAGAAAAAGGAACGAGAAGAAAGAGTAGACTCGATGAGACGACCAGCGCTCCTCCTTCTCCCTGCCTGCTCCCCTCTCTTCGCGTGCGCTCTCAGCGGCGCGCTGGCCTTCCGGCCCCCTACTTGTCATCGCGCCCTGCTTATCGTCCTTCTCTCTCTCCTCTCTTGCTCTATCCTCCTTCGAAAGACCCTGTACACTGCCGCAACCACCACTGCACCCCTTACGGAGAGAGCTGCCGCCAGAAGTACCACTATAGAGAAGAAATGAGACTGAAATATTACCACTGAAATACCACTTACCCCTTCAAGTCACGCTTGATGAGGATAGCAACACCCGCTGAGGTGGATTCACAAAATGAGATGAGCTTCTCACACCCCACTTAGTGGCACAACTTACTCGGGACTTGAAAGGGCGATACCTTACCACACTGAAGATCTTTTGGGATTGCTATGCATAAGAACCCCTATCCCTATCCTTCTTCTTCTATCCTATTCTCTCCCCTTTTTCTCTTGAATCAATGTTACTTCCTCACTGCTCACCTTCGTCTCATACTCTTCTTACCCCTGTATCCACCACTTCCGACTTCTATGTTCCCCACTTCTGCTTATACCGCCGTTCCCACTTAGAGAACCACTGATGAACTTGATACTGACATACTCCTATGTATCGAGCCTATTACCACTATTAATTCGCCTGGAAGAGTGACTCTATCCTAGCAGATCAAACCACTTGTCTACTGCAACTTCAGAGTTAACCACTGTTCCCTTCTCCTCTATCAAATCTCTCTTCTACTGAGTGAGAAATATCGACGTTGCTACGTGCACCCCCTCTCGCACTTCGTCTCTTCCCTCTCCCTTATCGTATACGCTTACACCTTCTTTACTATCCCTTAACCACTTTCCTCTCTCCCCTTCTGAAAAGCTACAACCACACTGAACTTGAATGATAGGGAAGAGGCGGGTAGATATCCGAAGAAGACTGAGCAGAAGGATGAAACCACTGAGAGTGCCACTTTAAAACCCCGCCTTGTCAGTCGAAGACTTGAGTAAACTTATACCGGCACTCCTGTAGTCTATAGGAAAGAGACTGATGCGACTGGCGATGTAATGAAGGAGAGAGAGATTGATGAGTGAGGTGATGGCTCGTAACTGGGTGCAATGCGAATCTCTTACGTCCCACTGGGAGAGAGGCAGATTCTGGCAGATATCGGGAAGAACCAACTGAGACTGGATGAACGCTGAGATAGCGGAAGGATAGACCCACTGACTTGACTACTTAGAGACCGGTAGCAGCACGAAGTACCACTGCCACTGAAACTGAAAGAAGGAAACTGAAGAGAGCTGACAAACCAAACGAGAGAGAGACCACTGGAAACTGAACTGAGAGATGAACCACTGAGACGACTGAGCACTGAAGACTGGAGAAATTCCCCTGACCTTTGTAGAAAGGAGAAGACCCCCCATACCCCCTATCAAGTTCTATAGTGAAGTCTAATGTAAAGTATACAGTCTGTATATAGGAGACAGAGATAAGTCTATAGTTGAACGTCTAATGTAAAGTCCTACAGTTCTATATAGTGAGAGAGAGAGATAAAGTCTATAGTGAAGTCTAATTAAAGTATACAGTCTATATAGAGAGCGAAGAAGTAAGTCTATAGTGGAAGTCTAATGTTAAAGTCTACATCTATATAGGAGAGAGAGAGATAAAGTCTATAGTGAAGTCTAATGTAAGTATACAGTCTATATAGGAAGAGAGAGAGATAAAGGGTCTATAGTGAAGTCTAATGTAAAGTCTACAGTCTGTATAGGAGAGAGAGAGATAAAGTCTATAGTGAAGTCTAAAGTAAAGTCTACAGTCTATATAGGAGAGAGAGAGAGATAAAGTCTATAGTGAAGTCTAAAGTAAAGTCTACAGTCTATATAGGAGAGAGAGAGATAAAGTCTATAGTGAAGTCTAATAAAGTCTACAGTCTTATAGGAGAAGAGAAGATAAAGGTCTATAGTGAAGTCTAATGTAAAGTATACAGTCTATATAGGAGAGAGAGAGATAAAGTCCTATAGTGAGTCTAATATGTAAAGTATACAGTCTATATAGGAGAGAGAGAGATAAGCATGTGAAGTCTAATATGTAAGTCTATAATAGTAAAAGTCTACAGTCGCTAGATCTAGAGAGGAGAGAGATAAAGTCTATAGTGAAGTCTAAATTAAAGTCACAGTCTATATAGGAGAGAGAAGAAGTAAATGTCTATAGTGAAGTCTAATGTAATCTACAGTCTGTATAGAGAGAGAGGAGATAACAGTCTATAGTGAAGTCTAATGTAAAGTCTACAGTCTATATAGGAGAGAGAGAGATAAAGTCTATAGTGAACGTCTAAGTGTAAAATCTACAGTCTATATAGGAGAGAGAGAGATAAGTCTATAGGGAAGTCTAATGTAAAGTCTACAGTCTATATAGGAGAGAGAGAAGATAAGTCTATAGTGAAGTCTAAATGTACAGTACAGTCTATTAGGAGAGAGAGAGAAAAAGTCTATAGTGAAGTCTATGTAAAGTTACAGTTATATAGGAGAGAGAGAGATAAAGTCTATAGTGAAGTCTAATGTAAAGTCTACATTCTGTATAGGAGAGAGAGATAAAGTCTATAGTGAAGTCTAATGTAAAGTCTACAGTCTGTAATAGGAGAGAGAGAGAGAGATAAAGTCTATAGTTGAAGTCTAATGTACAGTCTACAGTCTATATAGGAGAGAGAGAGATAAAGTCTATTAGTGAAGTCTAATGTAAAGTCTACAGTCTATATAGGAGAGAGGAGAGATAAAGTCTATAGTGAAGTCTAAAGTAAAGTTACAGTCTTATAGGAGAGAGAGAAGATAAAGTCTATAGTGAAGTCTAATGTAAAGTCTACTGTCTAATAGGAGAGAGAGAAGATAAAGTCTATAGTGAAGTCTAATGTAAAGTATACAGTCTATATAGGAGAGAGAGAGATAAAGTCATAGTGAAGTCTAATGTAAAGTCTACAGTCGTATAGGAGAGAGAGAGAGATAAAGTCAGTGAAGTCTAATGTAAAGTCTACAGTCTATATAGGAGAGAGAAAGATAAAGTTCTTATAGTGAAGTCTAATGTAAAGTCTACAGTCTATATAGGAGAGAGAGAGATAAAGTCTATAGTGAAGTCTAATGTAACTACAGTCTGTATAGGAGAGAGAGAGAAAAGTCTATAGTGAAGTCTAATGTAAAGTCTACAGTCTATATAGGAGAGAGAGAGATAAAGTTGGATCATATCTTCATTTCACAGAGAACAATCTATTCCCAGATTATGGAATCTCCATACACTGACATTGGTTTGTTACACAATATACAGGTAAACGGGGTAATTTCTGGTCCATATGTAATGTCATTCTGCTAATGTTAAACCCTATGGTCCGATCTCTCTGTCTGGGTATTTCCATGAGAGACGGAATCTGTAAGATGTATTATTGGTTCTTTTATAAATAACTCCCTGTTCAGTCTTCCTGGCCTGTTGTATATAATGTTAATCATATAATCACCATGTCTCTATGGAATAAAGCCTTAAAGATAATCCAGTGTAACCCCGTTATAACACATATGTGCCGGACATGCTGATTACTATAAGCATCACTTGTTTTTTTTGTTTATACATATAAATAACAATATGAAATCTTTAGCACAGAAATGACAGCTCCTCCCATAGCTCAGTGAGCTTAGACATGCTCAGTTGTATTCACCCCAGGATGAGAGAGGAAATCTCCAATCAGATACTAAGCATCTTTCTGTTCTAAAGGGGAGGGGGTAAAACTAAAAGGGGAGGGTCTTTCTGTAATAAAATATGTCATGGGTAGATCTCAGTAGAGATTCGAAAACGTTGAGTTTCGTTCCGTTTTCGAATTTTCTGGGGAAAAACAAAGATTCTAAAACAAACCCATAGAAGTCAATGGGAGAATTTTTTTTTAGTTTCCGTCCATTTTGAGGGACAAATGTATAGTCGGTTACTGTAAATGGCACCGAGACTTCTCGATCAGCTGGTTTCGAGATTCCGCATTCTATTTTCGAGAGTTACCGAAACCGATTATTACTTCTCGGATTCGATTTTCGATAATCGTCTACATTCGATTTGTGATAAACATTTAAAATTCTGAAATTCCGGGTTCCGTGAATATCCGTGAGTTCCAAACCCCGGATTCGATTCAAACCCACTTCATATCTCTGATCTTCAGTTAGGAATTATTTGGGAAGTGACACATTGATTTATCAGCACTTTCTATCCTATTGATTGGGAGATGTACATAAGCAGTTATCGTGGGGTGAAACTGTCATATCCACGTTCAGTCTCTCGATCTGATTGAATAAACGTGGTACCTGGAGATGTTTCAATTCAACCAAATTGACATTTCCTTGTGGAATTGGGGTAATTGGATATGTACTAGAGATGGCAATTTCCATTTAGATTTCCTCTCTGTGACTGTTTTCAATGGGATTTTCCCTATAAGGTTATTTCTCAGAGTTACATATCACTGAGTTAATATCACGGTGTTCGCTATAGATCTGATTTCAATCCCCACACACGTCTCATCCTAACACAATCCCATAGGTCTGATCCAGTACCTCGTTCTCTTTCATTGTGTAGGGTAATGTCACGAGTGATCATGTCACTTGTCAGTCGTCACTGTAGTGTATACTGTTCACTGTAGGTGTGATACAATGTCACTTGTCAGATACAATGTCCGTAGGTGTGATACATGTCACTGTCAGATACATGTCACTGTAGGTGTATCATGTACTGTCAGTACAATGTCACTGTAGTTGTGATACAATGTATGTCATCAAGTGTAGGGTGATACAATGTCACTGTAGGTGATACAATGTCACTGTCAATACATGTCACTGGGGAGTGATACAATGTCACTGTCAGATACAATGTCATGTAGGTGTGATACATGTCACTGTAGGTTTGATACAATGTCACTGTCGATACATGTCTGTAGGTGTGATACAATGTCACTGAGGTTGTACATGTCACTTAGATACAAGTACTTAGGTGATACAATGTCACTGTAGGTGTGATACAATTCATATATCAATACGGTCCTGTCAGATACAATGTCACTGTAGGTCTGATATAATGTCACTGTAGGTCCTATACAATGTCATGTAGGTGTGATACAATGTCACTATGTCAGATACAAGGTCACTATGTCAGATACAATGTCACTGTAGGCTGATATAATGTCACTGTAGGTCCTGATACAATGTCACTGTAGATGTGATACAATGTCACTATGTCAGATACAAGGTCACTATGTCAGATACAATGTCACTGTAGGTCTGATATAATGTCACTGTAGGTCTGATACAATGTCACTGTAGATGTGATACAATGTCACTATGTCAGATACAAGGTCACTATGTCAGATACAATGTCACTGTAGGTCTGATATAATGTCACTGTAGGTCTGATACAATGTCACTGTAGGTGTGATACAATGTCACTATGTCGATACAAGGTCACTATGTCAGATACAATGTCACTGTGGTCTGATATAATGTCACTGTAGGTCTGATCAAAGTCACTGTAGGTCTGTAGTTTTAACCTAAAATCACCCAACCACAACAGTTCAAACCTTTAAAGGGGCAATTTTTAAAAGCCTCCGAGGACTTGGACGTCATACTGAGAATATTTCCCTGAGACACCTAAATGTGCTTAGATGTAAGCTCTTCGGGGCAGGGCCTGATGTGAATGTATCCATGTAATTGTAAAGCGCTACGGAAGATGTTGGCGCTATATAAATCCACAATAATATAATAGTCAGCCCCATGCACTTACAGACAAATCTGAATAATAGGATAAAAGAAATCTGTACCAGCCGGTTATAAACGGGGGAAATGATTACGTTACTTCCCCGTAAAATAAAATAGAGGATTTGTGTGTAGGGGAAAAGCAGCAGAGAATTCTCCATCCCCAATCACTGTCCAATTTCCAGTAACCCGTTTCATATTAACTCCTGGAAATGAATAATAAATTGTCCCTTCCACGCTTCTACATAGCTCGTAACTTTCTGTATTGGTGACACATTCGCTGCATATTCTGACACACTATTAAATCTATAGTGGCCCTATCTTTTAAAGGGCCACTAAACCCGACTGCCGTCCTCCGCTCTCACTCGATAGGTTTACAGGAGAATAAATCGTTTCTATGAATAGATGGAGGTTTGTTGTATTTCCGCAGCATAAATATTTCTATCGACATGAAGATACAATGTTCTAATCCCTGGTGACAAGGCACATTGGGATCTCAGTTCTATATCTCTCCGTAATATGTGTGGGACTTAAGGCTCGTACACACGCACGATGTGCGTTTCGGACGATATTTCGTCCGTGTGTCGTCGCTGTATCGGCCGAAAGGGTCGTTCATTTGAGATCCCCAGTCATCATTCGGATCTCCGATAAGTGCCAATACGCCAACGTGGGGATCTCCGAATGAAAACACGAACTGGCGATCTCGAAGACCAGGGGGATCTCCGAATGAGAACGACCAGTGGCGGATCTTCCGAAATGAACGACCAACGTGGACGGATCTCCGAAATGAACGACCCAACGTGGCGGATCTCCGAATGAACGACCAACGTGGCGGATCTCCGAATGACGACAACGTGGCGATCTCCAATGAACGACCAACGTGGCGAGATCTCCGAATGAACGACCAACGTGGCGGATCTCCGAATGAGACGACCAACGTGGGGATCTCGCCATGAACGACCAACGTGGCGTATCTCCGAATGAACGCCAACGTGGCGGACTCCGAATGAACGACCAACGTGGCGATCTCCGAATGAACGACCAACGTGGCGGATCTCTGACAATGAAACAACGCTTTCGGCCGATACAGCGACTACACCAGAGGCCGAATATCGGCTGAAACGTTCTGTCGTACAATCGTGCTTTGTGGGTTGGGACCGCGATCAACGTGTGTACGAGCCTTAACTATGTTCATATTTCTCTGTGTGTACGTCTGGGGTCTTAGTGTTGGAGGCCCATTGATCACTCATCATATATGTACACGATGGTTTTGCAATGCAAAATGCCTCTACTAACCACCAGCTTGCAATAAACACACAAACTAAAAGGTCTCACAATGTTTGTATTTCCAATTTCCTGTAAGCGCTGGATACATATCCTTGTTCTCTAACCGTTTCTTCTTTTCAGATATGACGGCTTTGGGGCGCCTGACCAACTAACGTTCCAACGGGCCAAGTGAGCAGCTTCCGTAGTGACTCTGACAGTTCAGTTCATGTCCAATGGAGACGTCCAATAAGAGATGTTACAAAACCACCAATCTATCTGCTTCTGGAGCTTCTACACTCTTCTTACAAGGTCAGTCATGAGAGTTTAACCATGGTCCATCCTTATTTAACACTAGTTACAGGGGCATAGGAAAAGGCCTCCTTACCCACAAGACATCCCTGATAATGTAGTAAATGTCACTTGGTTTCCCGGCACCCATCCTATCATAGGAATTGACTGTGGGTTGGCTGGAAATGTTGGACGTGGTCAACATATGTAGTTTTAATTAGTTCTAATTGTTTCTTTGTCACTTTCATGCTCTCCTGGTATTTCTAGGCCTATGTCTATTCCCGTAATGAGAGCTTAGCATTCTCTGCATAGAGACCCAACAATAGACGCCACTGCTGCACAGGTGTTTGGTAATGGGCTATTAAGGTAGAATGGTTACGGTCCATTGATGCTTTCTACCTCCAGAAACATGACAAACCACTCTAATACTTTCTTTCAATAGACCAAGTACGGAACAGTATTACATCGGCGCAGACGGCTCTCTCAGACTCATTTTGGCTAACGGCATGGAGGTGGCTCTGCAGACAGAACCCCACTTATTGCAGGAACGGGTGAACCCACTGTTGGGAAGAGAAATGTCACCTAACCCACGATAATGGTCGAACTTGGTGTGGAGTGGAGGCAACGCAAAGACAAGCAAGGGGACAGGTCACGGTTGTTTGGCCGTAGACTGAGGGTTAAATTTATCATGGGTTATTACCATCAATGTTTTTATAAAGCCCCAAAACTCTTTCCAAAAGGCAAATTTACTAACCGAAAATCTAACAGATTACACTAAATGGCCACCGGTTTCCTTCATAAAGACATTCAACTCCACAAACCCGTAGAAGATTGTGTGTCCTGGGAAAGTGGAATCTAATTTACTGTCATAACTATAAATAAAATGTGACCCGTGTCTGGTTAAAGAGTTCACGGTGATTGATTGCTCTGTTTATGGTTTTCCTCATTACCCGCAGGAGGTCACTTCCTGTACTCCATGTGTAGACCAGTGAGATGTAGTCATGTTTTCGGTCATTAACAATAGCGTGTTCACCTGTTTGGGCAGAATAAGAATTTCCCTTAAACTGCTCAATGTCTATTAAAACAAGAAATGAAATCCAGGCCAGCATGGTGCGTCTAGCGCTGTTTCATTCTGTTCCGAGTTTAGTTAAACACATCGTTACATGAAGCCTGAGATGACTTCATAGCCCGGGAACACAAACCCCCATGACTTTGAATGTATAGAATCTGGGCCTCTTGCATAGTCAAGTGTTAAATTCATTCATGAATTCAGCTGCAGAAAGGCTGCGTTTGTGGTGTGTGACTGGCTCCCCATTGTCATTACATTCAAACAAAGCAAACTGGGAGCCTTTTGAGATCCGCCTGGTCTACATGCTTTTATTTTCCTGCATTCAGCAAGGGGCGAGAGATGTGTGGGGCTTCCAATCACAATTCAAATCTGCTCCTTAAAAAATGTCTAAATGAATTATCAATGTTTGAAAGGAATTCTAGACATTTGCCTACCATTTTCTTTGTGACCTAGTTGTGGTAGTTCGGTAAAGATCTATATAAAGCTCTCTCATAATAAGCATTGACATCTTTGTTTCCTTTAGGTGCACAACACGAATTTGTTTGTCTCTCGACTTTGATCGCGTCACAAGAACAGAGAAAATCTATGATGAATCACCGGAAGTTCACGCTGAGAATTCTTTATGACCAACCGGAAGGCCCAGCCTTTGGTCTCCGAGCAACAGGTTAAATGGGGTCAATGTACCTACTCACCTGGGAGCCAGGTTGCAGGAATCAGAGGGGGACAATGTCTGAGAGAAGGAGTATGATCAAGCTGGAGAATCATCTCCAGGACATTCGCTGATGGAAACATGGAGTTATCGTACTAGAGAAGGTTGTAGAGCAAAATATTGGCCCATGATTCCTCACACGTCTCTCTCCTTGTATACTTATTTATCTGAATTGTATGTTTCTTCTTTCTTTCACAGTCATTGGTGTTGGCTGCTCCATAGCCAGAGACAATACATATTTGAGTTTGATAAAACGATCGGTTGTCCTCTGTCACCATGCCCAACGTTGCAGACAGCAATGGAAAACCATGTTCTATTGATACTACAGGCAACATCATCAGGCCTCATGAGGGAAAATCTTCTGTCCTACAGGATTTTCAGAAGAAGGCCATCTCCTTCAGACCCTGTACATGGCACTGGGCCGGCGTTATTTACAAATATGGATGGCTATCCAAATGGCTGAGATCCTCATACGACCACCACAAAGAATCTCTTTTCATACGATGAGACCGCGGGCATGTTAAAGCCATTAACCTTCAAAACGAAGGCTTCAGTTGCATTATACGTTACCGGCAAATAGGACCTCTGATTGATCGGCAGATATTCCGTTTCACGGAGGAGGGGATGGTCAACGCTCGTTTCGACTACAATTATGTATATAGTTTTAGAGTCACCAGCATGCAGGCCGTCATTAAGAGACCCCCACTGCCCTCATAGATCTATACCGGTACGACTACGTCTCTGGCAAAAACGGCAATTTGGTAAATTTGAGTGATTTATTTGACATTAACCAAACATCATCACCACGGCAGTAATGACGACACAACGAAACACTTTGACACTTACGGCAGAGTCAAGGAGGTTCACGTATGAGATCTTTTGATCGCTCATGGATTGTATGACCGTGGCAGTATGATAATATGGGGAAGTGTAAAAAAGGATTAAAAGTGGGGTCCTATGCAATACCACCAAGCTCTTATGAATATGATTCCGATGGGCACTACAGACTGTATCCATCAATGATAGCCTTCTGTGGCGTTAACGCTATGACCTAACGGTAAAATTTACACTTATTAGTCCGGGGGAACAGCGCTCGCCTTACCCCGTGAGATATGAATTCTTGAGAGACAGGATACAAGTTGGGGACGTTAATACAAAATGGACGATGACGGGTTTCTGAAACAGAGAGGAGGGGATGTCTTGAGTATATGCTCTGCGGGTCTTCTTGTCAAAGCTTATACAACAAGGCAGCCGGTCTGAGTATTCAGATACCGTTTACGATGCCTCTGCTGAAGGAGGGTCTCTAAAAGACTAACTGGGACAAGGGGGGTAAGAGGGCCACTGGGGTGGTGGGCAGTTCTTTCTAGCTCATTCTATCAATGACATCATTCTATCAATGACATCATTCTATCAATGACATAATTCTATCATTGATATCATTCTATCATTGACATCATTCTATCAATGACATCATTCTATCAATGTTACAGAACAAAGCTATAAACATTTACATCTCAAACAATTCCCGGGCACAACCTTATTACTGAATCAATTTTATTTTGACGCCTCTCAGGAAAGAGAATGTTTCCATTCCCAGTAAATGGAGCTGTATAAACTCTATGGATATGGAATGTGTCTTCCTATTGGTAAGGCCCTGGGCCACAAGGAGGGTGGAGCAACAATCATTAACATGTGAGAAAAAAGATGGGCGGGCCCATTGTAGAATGTCTCCACCCTCGCACAGAGCTTGTCTGTAGTAACAGGGTAAAGGTTTGTACACACGTGTGATTGTGGGTGCCGACCCGCAACGCACAATGTGTACAAACAGCTGTTTTGGCTGATAAAGTGCCCATACACGGGCTGATTATCATCCGAAACAGCTGTTCATACACATCGTGTGTCACGGGTCGGCACCCGCGATCACACGTGTGCATGAACCTTAAGATCGCAGGGTGGATAAAGTGACCGTTTTTCTAGCTGTAAACTGTTGGATCTTTGTGTAAGGACCACACACATTGTCTCTTTTTTGGGGAAGAAAATAGACTATAAAGGGGTTGGATTGGTGGGAGGAGATTGACAGCCGCCCTTCCAACCTCAGGCGCCCCTAGGCACGTTCCTACTGTGCCTAATGGTAAATCCGGCCCTGCTTGGAAAGGAAACTCGGAATGAAATTCATTTAGCAATTCTGTAAAGGAGAAGTTAAAGCTAAAAACATTTCTTTTATCTCTGGCAATAAAAACTAAACCCACCAATCCTAACAGGAAACAATGGCGGGAGATTGTGTAGAACATTGGCCAGGAAAGTGGATGTGGAACCTTCCGGGACCATCACTAGAGGGACGACAAAAGGTTAATTGTTCCGCCTTTATGATTGGCGGTGTCCTTTTCATTCATTCATTGAACTTGAAATATCTGCGGTGACGGACGCCCCTCGCGTGTTAGAACTGACAGGTGTCAAACTAACCAGAAACCTTCATAGTCAGACAAGGGGGAGAGAGACTCCAATCTATCTCCCTATCACACACTACACAATCTATCAGTAGGAGTTTATTATGGGGGGTATGGGGGGGTACGAACTGCAGACGTGGCTGAAGGTGGATTCGAACCCAGGGCTCAGCGCTACAAGAAATCGTCACCGTCACCGTCCATGTAAAATCCATTTCAAACCCTCCCCCCACGGCACTAACCCCACAGTAAACGCTGGATCCGCTCCCTGGGGGTCAATTCATTTTCTCGGATTGATTAAAGGATCGTACATAAAAGGGAGAGACCCAGAAAGAAATTAGAAAATAAAATGAAATTGCTGCTACTTTCCCTTTGATGTCCAGAGTCTCTGTCCTATTCCCCTTGCCAATCAGGTGGGGCTGTAACCAATCAGACCAGGCTCTGTACTCGTAAATGGAAGTGCCGGAGATCTATTCCCTGTTGGCCGCAGTCCTTGTTCTTAGAACATTCCCGCGTGCGCTTTGTTCTTTAATAATTCATGGCTTCTTACCTTCCAGCTCAGCCTACACAGCAGCTTCATGTTTGCATCAAAAACACAGCTCTCTCTCCGCTAACAAGGGAATTTTCCATTTCCTAAACCCTCGTTTCTTGTTATCGCTGACAGCAAAATAATTCACCGGCCAAAGATTTATTTCTTCAACAATATACAATATATTTACGTTGCATTGCCCTGCTCGGCTTCACCCAGGGTTGTTTGGACAGTAAAAACAACAGAGGACTCTGGGTATTGATAAATATATACATATTATTATTAGTGCACGTACTTCCCCTTTAATATAACCCACAGAATGAGCTCTCTAACCGTCTGCGATCTGGATATTTGTTTGTAATCTGGCAGGTCCCGGTATAAACGACAACATTATAATAAACCCCCCCATACATGACATTGATATTCCGATCAATTTATTGTTATTTTGATCGTATTTAATATGGTTTCTGCTATAAATCTGATCAGAAAAACATTGCACCATGTATGGCTAGCCTTAATAACGTCGCAGATTTAGCATCACAGTGTGATGGAATCAATGTCCTATCAATGTCGTATCATCAATGTCCCATCCTCAATGTCCTATCAATGTCCTATCAATGTCCCATCATCAATGTCCTATCAATGTCCCATCATCAATGTCCTATCAATGTCCCATCATCAATGTCCTATCAATGTCCCATCAATGTCCCATCATCAATGTCCTATCAACATTCCAGCAATGTCCTATTAAATATAACAGGGACCATGAGGGTCTTGGTACCTGGGAAATGTCCATGACAGAGTCACAGCTCAAGGGTCTGGCTGAGGTCAGGTCGTTGGATCCGAGCAGCGTAGAGATGATCCCATTCTGGTCAATACGACGGATCATGGTCCCATCCACAAAGTAAATTAGCCCAAACTTGTCCACGGTGATTCCTGCCAATGACAATGGAGACCCTCATTGTACAGAAGTTTACATTGAATTTTATAAACAATCCCTCCGACTTGGTGAACCACTTACCCCTTTTCAGAGCTTAGATTCCCTCTACTTCCTGTCACCGGTTGCTCTTTTACCTACATTTGGTCGAGGAACATTGTCCCGATCCATTGAGACAGGTGAAATCTAATCACTGCATCTAAATCTCATGTTTATGGTTTATATTCCCCATTGCGATTCACAAACTGTCTCGTTCAGGGCGTCAGGAGGGTGATATTCTAATTAGAGTGTTACTGTCACTTTAATGAGACAATAAGTATGTATTAGAAAGACCCCTTGGCACTACTGTCACGGAAACGTCGGATTCCCTCCTTAAAGGGTCTTCACGTGTAGCTCTAATTCCAGCGCGCTGCCAAGATAAATAACATGACATTGACAAGGCACTTTCACAATTAAAGGCCACCCAATCACAGCGCAGCTACTTGGGATGTCAAGACATAAATTACCAGAGCCCCAGGGTCTGATGGGTGGCATTTTAATTGGCAACCCCCGGGCAAGTTCCTAGAAATGCCCGTCAATCCTGTCTGGCGTATAGAGTACAGTTTCCCTCTTTAATTGTTCTGATTTTTTTAGCCCTTGGCCTGGATTGCTCCGTCTGCTAGAAGATTTATTTTTTTAATTTTATATTAGCTGTAAAGCGGGATAAGGAGCGTGTGTGTGTGTGCGTGTCACGTGTGTGTGTGGTTTACAGCTGAAAACTAAAGAGAATTTTAAATAAAATATTAATTTTCCTTTAATGTGTAACATAAAAATATCTATAAAGAATGAGAACGTTCCTCTCCACAAGAATCCACAGTGATCTGCACCTTTAAATAGGAAGGTTCATTTTACTTGAAACCAGGGACAAGAAAAACTGTACGTTTCCTGTATGTATACTGTACACTTCCCGTATGTATACTGTACACTTGCCGTATGTATACTGTACACTTCCCGTATGTATACTGTACACTTGCCGTATGTATACTGTACACTTCCTGTATGTATACTGTACACTTCCCGTATGTATACTGTACACTTCCTGTATGTATACTGTACACTTGCCGTATGTATACTGTACACTTCCTGTATGTATACTGTACACTTCCCGTATGTATACTGTACACTTCCTGTATGTATACTGTACACTTCCTGTATGTATACTGTACACTTGCCGTATGTATACTGTACACTTCCTGTATGTATACTGTACACTTCCCGTATGTATACTGTACACTTGCCGTATGTATACTGTACACTTCCCGTATGTATACTGTACACTTGCCGTATGTATACTGTACACTTGCCGTATGTATACTGTACACTTGCCGTATGTATACTGTACACTTCCTGTATGTATACTGTACACTTCCCGTATGTATACTGTACACTTGCCGTATGTATACTGTACACTTCCCGTATGTATACTGTACACTTCCCGTATGTATACTGTACACTTGCCGTATGTATACTGTACACTTACTGTATGTATAATGCATGCTTATTGTATGTATATTGGACATATACGCAGGAAATCTTTGTAAGACAATTCTGGTGTCTCCAGCAAACAATCCTGTACAGACACCAGGGGCTTTAGAAAGACCCCAATTTAATATTATTGCGGTGACATTTCATTGTTGTAATACCCTTGAGGAAAAAGCATAAAACGAAAAAAAATGACACGTTGTAGCTTTAAAGGGCACATGACAGCGATTTCTTTCTACAAACACGACAGCGATTTCTTTCTACGAACACAACAGCGATTTCTTTCTACGAACACAACAGCGATTTCTTTCTACGCGCACGACAGCGATTTCTTTCTACGAACACGACAGCGATTTCTTTCTACGAACACGACAGCGATTTCTTTCTACAAACACGACAGCGATTTCTTTCTACAAACACGACAGCGATTTCTTTCTACAAACACGACAGCGATTTCTTTCTACGAGCACAACAGCGATTTCTTTCTACGCACACGACAGCGATTTCTTTCTACGAACACGACAGCGATTTCTTTCTACAAACACGACAGCGATTTCTTTCCACAAACACGACAGCGATTTCTTTCTACGAACACGACAGCGATTTCTTTCTACGAACACGACAGCGATTTCTTTCTACAAACACGACAGCGATTTCTTTCTACGAACACGACAGCGATTTCTTTCTACGAACACGACAGCGATTTCTTTCTACAAACACGACAGCGATTTCTTTCTACGAACACGACAGCGATTTTTTTCTACGAACACGACAGCAATTTCTTTCTACAAACACGACAGCGATTTCTTTCTACAAACACGACAGCGATTTCTTTCTACAAACACGACAGCGATTTCTTTCTACGAACACAACATCGATTTCTTTCTACGCACACAACATCGATTTCTTTCTACGCACACGACAGTGATTTTTTTCTACGAACACAACAGCGATTTTTTTCTACGCACATGACAGCGATTTTTTTCTATGCACACGACAGCCATTTCTTTCTACGCACACGACAGCCATTTCTTTCTACGAATACGACAGCGATTTTTTTCTACGAACACGACAGCGATTTCTTTCTATGCACACGACAGCGATTTTTTTCTACGAACACGACAGCGATTTCTTTCTACGAACACAACAGCGATTTCTTTCTACGAACACCTTTATCTCTCTCTCTCTCCTATATAGACTGTAGACCTTTTACTTTAGACTCACTATAGACTTTATCTCTCTCTCTCCTATAACAGACTGTAACTTTACATAGACTTCACTATAGACTTTATCTCTCTCTCTCCTATATATACTGATACTTTACTTTATACTTCACTATAGACTTTATCTCTCTCTCTCCGTATAGACTGTAACTTTACATTAGAACTTCCACTATAGACTTTATCTCTCTCTCTCCGAATATAGACCTGTATACTTTACATTAGACTTCACTATAGCTTTATCTTTCCTCTCCTATAATATAGACCTGTAGACTTTACATAGACTTCACTAGAGACTTATGATCTCTCCTCTCTCCTATACAGACTGAGCTTTACATTAGACTTCACTATAACTTTTATAGGGGGTTGGGGGTCAGTGGTATATAATGGGGGGATATGGGTCATGGTAATATAATGGGGGTATATGGGGGGTCAGTGGTAATAAATGGGGATTTGGGGGTCAGTGGAAATTTATAGGGGATATGGGGTCTGGTAATATAATGGGGGATATGGGGGGTCAGTGGTAATATAATGGGGGATATGGGTGTCAGTGGTACTATAAAGGGGATTGGGGTTCAGTGTAATTATAATTTGGGATATGGGGTTTCAGTGGTAAATATACTGGGGGATATGGGGGGTCAGTGGAAATATAATAGGGATATGGGGGGTCCTGGGTAATAATAATGGGGGATATGGGGTCAGTGGTAATATATGGGGGATATGGGGGTCAGTGGTATATAATCGGGTGATATGGTGGGGTCTTGGTACTATAATAATGGGGATATTGGAAGGGTCCCAGTGGTAAATAATTGGGGATAGGGGGGCAGGGTAATATAATGGGGGGATATGGGGGTCAGTGGTAATATCTGGGAGGATATTGGTGGTCAGTGGTAATATAATGGGGGATATTTGGGTCAGTGTAATAATGGGTGGATATTGGGGGGTCAGTGGTAAATATCATGTGGGGGATATGGGGGTCAATGGTAATAATGGGGGGATATGGGGTTCCAGTGGTATATAATAGGGGATATGGGTTTCATTGGTATATAAATGGGGGTCAGTGGTAATATAATTGGGGGATATGGGGGTCCGTGGTATATAAGTTGGATATGGGGGTCAGTGGTAATATAATGGTGGATAAGGGGGGTCAGTGGTAATTATAATGGGGGGATATGGGGGTCAGTGGTATATCATGGGGGGATATGGGGTTCAGTGTATATAATGGGTGATATGGGGGTCAGTGGTAATATAATTGGGGGATGTGGGGTCAGTGTAATATAATTGTGGGGTAATGGGGGTCAGTGGTAATATAATTGGGGGATATGGGGGTCAGTGGTAATATAATGGGGGATATGGGGGTCAGTGTATATAATTGGGGGATAATGGGGGTCGTGGTAATATAATGGGGGGATATGGGGGGCCAGTGGTAATATAATGTGGAATGGGAGTCACTGGTAATATAATGGGGGATATGGGGGGTCAGTGGTAATATAATGGGGGATATGGGGGTCATTGGTAATACAATTGGGATATGGTGTCAGTGGTAATATACTGGGGGATAAATGGGGGGGTCATTGGTAATCATGGGGGTATGGGGTCAGTGGTAATATATTGGGGGTATGGGGTCATGTGTGGAATATAATGGGGGGATATGGGGGTCAAGTGGAATATAATGGGGGATATGGGGGGTCATTGGTAAATGTAATGGGGGGATTAATGGGGGTCATTGGTAATATACTGGTGGCTCATGGGTGTCCGTTGTAACTCTAATCTGGGTCGTATGTGGGTCAGTGGGTAATCTCATCGGGTATATTGAGTCAGTGGTAATATAATGGGGGATATGGGGGTCAGTGGTCAATATAATGGGGGATATGGGGGGTCAGTGGTAATATAATGGGGGATAGTGGGTTCCATTGGTAATATAATAGTGGGGATATGGTGGGTCGTGGTAATATAAATGGGGAATATGGGGTCATGATAATATAATGGGGGGATAAATGGGGGTCCAGTGGGTAAATATAATGGGGGGATATTATGGGGTCAGTGGTAATATAAGGGGGGATATGGGGGCAGTGGTATATGAATGGGTGAATAGGGGGTCAGGGTAATCTATTGGGGGGGATATGGGGGTCAGTTGTAAGATAATTGGGGATATGGGGGTCAGTTGGTATATAATGATATAATGGGGATATGGGGGTCAGTGGTAATATAATGGGGGATAGGGGGTCGTGGTAATATAATGGTGGGATATGGGGGTCAGTGGTTAATATATTGGGGATATATGGGGTCAGTGGTAATATATGGGGGATTGGTGGTCAGTGGTATATAATGGGGGATATGGGGTCATTGGTAATCTAATGGGTGGATATTGGGTTCAGTGGTAATATATTGGTGGGATATGGGGGTCAGTGGTAATATACTGGGGAATAATGGTGGTCAGTGGTAATATAATGGGTGATATGGGGTCAGTGGTAATATAATGGTGGATATGGGGGTCAGTGTTAATATAATGTGGGAATATGGGTGTCATTGGTAATATCATGTGTGATATTGTGGTCGATAGTGGTAATTAAATAGGGATATGGGGTCAGTGGTAATATCATAGGGGATATGGGGTTCCGTGGTAAATATACTGTGGGATATGGGGGTCAGTGGTAAATATAATGGGGATATGGGGGTCGTGTTAATATAATGGGGGGATTATGGGGGTCAGTTGGGTAATATAATGGGGATCTGGGGAGTCAGTGGTAATATAATGGTGATATGGGGGTCAGTGGGTAATATAATGGTTGATATGGGGGTCAGTGGTAATAAATGGGTGATATGGGGGTCAGTGGTAATATAAATTGGGGATATTGGGGCAGTGGTAATATACCTGCTTCATCTACGTGGTTTTTCCTGGATCTTTCATAGGAAAGTAAGAAGTCGGCCCCCTGTCCCCCCAATAACAAGGGTAATAGACTTACTCATAGAAGGTGGGCCAGCCATTCTCTTTACTATTTCGTGGCAATAAACCGGAGTTCCCGTGGTACGTCATCGTTTGCCAAGTTCTGACCTTTGGGGCAGACACGGGTTTTTAGGGCGTGTTTTTGTCCCCTAGGTTAACCAGTAAACCTGTCCATCGGGGACCACCACCCAGAGAGGCATGCCGGTGGAGGTCCCGGGGGCCGTACGTTTAACGTTATTCCCGTTGTATCGGGAATGAGGGTGAGATCCCCCTCCCCAAGTTAGGGTGAAGTTGTAAAAGATACTCTTCCGGTTGTGAGACTCTGGTTGTACAGGTGCCTCCGGTGGTGTCGCACAGATAACAACTCCTGGTCGATCGGAGGAGGACTTCGTACATGTTGTGGCTGTTGAGAGGGTTTGTTTTGTGCGTATAACTCTGATGCGATGTTCCCCAGATCTTCGACGTACAGTTCGCCATCGTCACAAACAGCGAGAGACGAGGGAGAATTAATTTGGCGTCCTTGGCGTCACCATCGTCACCAGAAAAGCATTCACAGTTGGCGTCGTTCTTGCATCACATGCCCGCTAGTTCCCCGGCTACCAATGAAATTTCCCCATTTGTCGTCACTGTCGAATCCGTTAATCTTCTTTTTTCATCCGTTTCCGTGATGTACAAAATCCCATTGGCGACACAACAGCCAGAGCCGTGGCCGCTTCTAGCGTGGCGTGAACCGCGACCTTACTGAGCAGAAAGGTGGTGGGGTCAATGCCGGGGACTTGGCAGTGCATCGGTCTCCCTGCCACAATACGGCCTGGTGTTTTTCCGAGATCTGTAAGACGACGTTTGTTATCTAGGCACGTAAAGTGAATTGTCCATGGGATTTCACTGCCAAGTCTGGGTGTGTCGGGGCCAACTCCAGTTCGTGGACCGACAAATAGTAAAGAGTGGGAACAAATGAACAGTTAGTAGTGACATCATTCTATTAATTACATCATTCTCTTAATGACATCCTTCTATCAATGACATTATTCCTATATTGACATCATTCTATCATTGGACATCTTTCGATCAATGACATCATTAGCAATGGCCACATTCTATTTCATGACATCATACCATCATTGACATTATTCTTTTTATCATTATTCTATCAAATGACATCTTCTAGCAATGCCATTATTCTATCAATGACATTATTCTATCATTGACATCACATCTAATCATGACATCATTCTATCAATGACATCATTCTATTAAGACATTATCCTATTATTGACATCATTCTAGTCATTGAAATCTGTCTATCAATGAACATCATTAGCAATTGGCACCATTCTCTTCATGACATCATACATCATTGACATTATTCCTTTTAATGACATTATTCTATCTAATCAATGACATTAAGTCTCGCAATTACATTTTCTATCATTGACATCATTTCTATCAATGACAATCATTCTATTAATGACATTATCTATCAATGACATCATTTATTAATGACATTTCTATTATTGACATTCATTCTAATCATTGACATCTTCTTCAATGACATCATTTAGCAATATGGCACCATTCTATCATGACATCATACCCATCATTGACATTATTCTTTTAATTACATTATTCTATCATTGACCATCATTCTATTAATGACTTTATTCTAGTATTGACATCATTCTATTAATGACATTATTCTATTATTGACATCATTCTAATCAATGAACTCAATTCTATCAATGAACATCATTCCTATCAATTACCGTATTCTATCATTGACATCATTCTATCATAGACATCATTCTGTCATTGACATCATTTCTTTTAATGACATTATTCTCTTATGACATCATTCTATTAATGACATTATTCTATTATTGACCACATTTCTATCACTGACATCATGCTATCAAGGATAAAACATCATTCTATCAATGACATAATTCTAATCATTGATAGCATTCTATCATTGACATCATTCTCTCAATGATCATCATTCTTCAATGTTTTACCGAACAAAGCTATAAAACATTTACATCTCAAAAACAATTCCGGTCCACACCTTATTACGAATCAATTTTCTTTTGAGACGCCTCTCAGGAAAGAGAATGTTTCCCATTTCCCAGTAAATGGAGCTGTATACCTCTATGGATATGGGAATGTGTCTTCCTATTGGTAAGCCCTGGGCCACAAGGAGGTGGAGCAACAATCATTAACTATGTGGAAAAAAGATGGGCGTGCCCATTGTAGAATGTCTTCCACCCTCGCACAGGCTGTCCTGTAGTAACCAAACCGGGGTAAAGGTTTGTACAACCGTGTGATTGTGGGTGCCACCCGCAACGCAACAATGTGGTACAAACAGCTGTTTGGCTGATAAAGTGGCCCATACAACGGCTGATTATCATCGAAACAGCTGTTCATACACATCGTGTGTCACGGGTCGGCACCCGCGCTCACAACGTGTGCATGAACCTTCAGATCGAAGGGTTGATACAGTGACCGTCTTTCCTAAGCTGTAAACTGTTGGACTTTGTGTAAGACCACAACACATTGTCTCTTTTTTGGGATAGAAAATAGACTAGAAGGGGTTGGATGGTGGGAGGAGATTGACGCCGCACTCTTTTCCAAACTCAGGCGCCCTAGGCACGTTCCTACTGTGCCTAATGGGTAAATCGGGCCTGCTTGGATAGGAAACTCCTCGGATGAAATTTCAATTTAGCAATTCTGGTAAACGTGAGAAGTATAAAAGCTAAAAAAGTTTTCTTTTATCTTGGCATAAAAACTAACCACACCAATCCTAACAGGAAACAAGGGCGGTAAGATTTGTGTAGAACATTGGCCAGGAAAGTGGATGTGGAACCTTCCGGACCATGCACTAAGGGACGACAAAGGTTAATTGTTCTCGCCTTTATGATTGGCGGTGTCTTATTCATTCATTCTTTGAACTGCAATATCTGCGGGGACGGACGCCCCTCGCGTGTGAGAACTGACAGGTGTCAAACATAACCATAAAACTTCATAGTCAGACAAGGGGGATAGAGACTCCAATCTATCTCCCTATCACACCTACACAATTCTATCATAGTAGGGAGTTTTTATTAAGGGGGGATGGGGGGGTCGAACTTGCAGACTTGGCTGAAGTGGAGCCGAACCCAGGGCTCAGAGCTACAAGAATCGTAACCGTCACCGCCATGTAAATCCATTTCAAAACCCCCCACGTCACTAACCCACCGTAAAACGCTCGGATCGCGCTCCTGGGGGTCAATCTTTTCTCGGATTATTAAAGGATCGTACAGAAAGGGCGAGATACCAGCAAAGAAATAGAAAATAAAGAGAAATGCTGTACTTTCCCTTTGATGTCCAGAGTCTCTGTCCTATTCCCCTTGCCAATATCAGGGGGGCTGTAACACATTCGACAGGCTCTGTACTCGTAAATGGAAGTGGCCGTAATTGATTATCCCTGTTGGCCGCATCCTTGTTCTTAAGAAACATTTCCCGCGTCGCTTGGTTCGTCTTATAATCATGGCTTCTTACCTCCAGCTCAGCCTAACAGCAGCTCCTGTTGTTGCATCCACAAACACAGCTCTCTCTCCGCTAACAAGGGAATTTTCCATTTCACTAACCCTCATTTCTTGTTTATCGCTGACAGCAATAATTCACCGTCCAAAGATTTATTTCTTCCAACAATCTAAATATATTTACGTTGCATTGCCCTGCTCGCTTCACCCAGGGTTGTTTTGACGTAAAACAACAGAGGACTCTGGGGTATTGATAACTATATACATATTAATTATTAGTGCACGTTAACTTCCCCTTAATATAACCACAGAATGAGACTCTCTAACCGTCTGCGATCTGGATATTTGTTTGCTATCCTGCAGGTCCTGTAAAACGACACATTAATATAAAACCCCCCATACACGACATTATATCGATCAATTTATTGTTATTTGATCGTATTTAATCTGGTTTCGCTAATCAATTGGATAGTAAACAACATTGCCCCTGTAGGCTAGCCTTAATAACGTCGCAGATTGCATCACAGTGTGATGGTATCAATGTCCTATCAATGTCGTATCATCAATGTCCCATTCTCATATGTCTGATCAATGTCCTATCAATGTCCCATATCAATGTCCTATCAATGTCCCATCATCAATGTCCTATCATGTCCCATCATCAATGTCCTATCAATGTCCACACAAGTTCCCAGTCATCCATGTCTATCAACATTCCAGCAATGTCCTTTAAATATAACAGGGACCCATGGGGTCCTTGGTACTGGGAAAGTCCATGGACCAGAGTCAGCAGCTCAAGGGTCTGGCTGAGGTCAGGTCGTTTGGATTCCGAGCAGCGTAGCGTCGAGATGAATCCCATTCTGGTCAATACGACCGGATTCATGGTCCCATCCACAAGTAAATTAGCCCAAACTTGTCCACGGTTGATTTGCCTGCCATGACAAGGGAGACCCCTCATATGTCAGAAGTTTACATTGAACTTTTTATAACAATCCCCTCCGCTGGTTGACCACTTATCCCTTTTCAGAGGCTTAATCCCTCTCTCCTCCTGTACCGGTTGCTCTTTCACCTAATTTGGTCGCGGAGGAACTTGTCCCGATCCATTGGACAGGTGAAATCTAACACTGCTCTAAATCTCATGTTTTATGGTTTATTTCCCATTGCGATTCACAAAAGCTGTCTCGTTCAGGGCGTCAGGAGGGTGATATCTACTTAAGTTCTGTACTTTATGAGACAATAAGTTGTCATAGAAAGAAGACCCTTGGCACTACTGTCACGAGAAACGTCTGATTCCCTCCTAAAGGGTACTTCAACGTGTAGCTTATTCCTGGGTCGCTCTGTCCAAGAGAAATAACATGACATGACAGCGCACTTTCACAATAAAGGCCACCCAATCACAGGCAGTCTAGTTGGGATGTCAGACTAAAATTACAAGCCCCCGGGTCCTGATGGGTGTGCAGTTTGTTAATGGCAACCCCCTGGCAAGTTCCTAATAATGCCCGTTCATCCTGTCTGGGTATAGAGTACAGTTTTCCCTCTTTACATTTGCTGTATTTTTTAGCCCTTGGCCTGGATTGCTCCGTCTGCTAAAAAGATTTATTTTTTTAATTTTATATTAGCTGTAAAGCGGGATAAGGAGCGTGTTGTGTGGTTGCGTTGTCAGGCTTGTGTGTGTTTACAGCTGAAAACGAAAAGAATTTTAAATACAATATTAATTTTCCTTATGTGTACTTAAAAATATATATAAGGAATGAGAAACGTTCCTGCTCCACAAGAATCACACGTGATCTGCACCTTCTAAATTAGGAAGTTTCATTTTACTTGAAACAGGGACAAGAAAAACATGTACGTTTCCGTATGTATAGACTGACACTTCCCGTATGTATACGTACACTTCCCGTATGTATACTGTACACCAGCTTACACCGTATCCTGTCACTTGCCAATACTGTATCCCATTATCTTCTGCCGTATGTTACTGACACTTACGATGTATACTGTACACTTCCCGGATGTCTAATAGTAACCTTCTGTATCTGTACTACTGCGCTTATGTATACTGTACGTTCTTATAACTACACTCCTGTAGGTATACTGGACACTTCCTATGTATACTGTACACTTGCCCTAGTATAATGTACAACTTCCTGTATGTATACTGTACACTGCCTATTAACCGGGCTGTACACTTCCTTATGTAGACTGTAACTTCCCTTGATGTATAGTACATCTGCCGTATGTATACTGTACCCGTCCTGATGTACAGCCGTATGTATACTATGCGTATGAAAGTCACTTGCCCGTATGTATACTGTACACTTGGTCCGTATGTATACGTGACACTTGCCGTATGTATAATGTACACTTCCGTATGAGTGTACACTTCCCTATGTATACGGTAACACTTGCCGTAGTATACTGTACCTTGCCGTATGTTACTGTACACTCCCGTTAAGTCATACTGTAATTCACGTATGTTACGTACACCTTGCCTAGTATACTGTGACACTTTGCCTGTATGCATACGGTACACTTCCTGTAGATACGTCACTTCCCGTTGTATACTGTACACTTGCCGTTGTAGACTGTAAATCCCGTATGTATACTGTCACTGCCGTATGTATACGTACACTTGTGCCGTAATGTATATTTACACTTCCCGTATTATACTGTCACTTCCCGTTGTATACTGTACATTTCCCGTATGTTACTGCACACTTGCCGCTGATATCTGTACAATTGCCGTATGTATATGTACACTTGCCGTATGGTAAACTGTACACCTTCCCGTATATTACTGTACACTTTGCCGGTATGTACTGTTCACTTGACCGTATGTATACTGTACACTTCCGTTGTATACAGTCACTTGGCTGGTGTATACACTTGCGTATGATACTGTACACTTTGCCGTATGTATACTGTACACTGCCGTATGTATACGGTACACTTGCCGGTATATGTATAACGTACACTTGCCGTATATACGGTACACTTGCCGTATATTATAATGTACCTTGCCGTATGTATACTGTACACTCCCGTTATGGATATGTAACGCGATACGTAACGTGCCGGTATTGTATACGTACAATTGCCGTATATGTATACTGACACTTCGTATGTATGATGTACACTCTCCGTATGTATACGGTCTTCTGTAGTATCAACCGTGATATCTACCGGTATGTAGCTGTACCTCGTATTACGTACATTATGACATTGCTATGTATACGGTTACACTTTAATCTGTAATGTATGGTATACTGTACACTTCCTGTATGTATACTGTACACTTGCCGTATGTATACTGTACACTTCGACGTAATATGTATGTATAGATCTGTTAGTCATTAGGCAATTCCGTATGTTATGTGCTATGTATATTGGACATACGCAGGAAATCTTTGTAAGACATTTGGTGTCTCCAGCAAACAATCTGTTACGAACCCAGGGGCTTTAGAAAGACCCCAATTTAATATTATTGCGGGTGACATTTCCATTGTTGTATATCCACGTGAGAAAGACATTAACGAATAAACAAGACAAGTTTAAAAGATGACCAGATCTTTAACGAGTTGTCTACGAACAAGCGTTTTTCACAACACAGCGATTTCTAGCACAAAGTTACGAACAGAACGGAACATTTCTTTCGCGATGATTCAACACACGATCTTTAGACGAATTTCTTTACACAGAACGATTCTCTACAACAGGCAGATTTCTTCCTAACAACTGGATTTCTTTCTCGACCGGAACGTTTTTTACGAACACGACAACTTTCACACGCAGGTTTCACACCCGACGGTCTTCACACACCTAGCATTTCTTTTACCGGCACACGGTCTTACAGCAGGATTTCTTTCTACGAACACGACAGCGATTTCTTTCACAAAGACACATCTGCCACGCGAAGAGTTTCGACACGATTTTCTACGAACACGACAGCGGATTTCTTTCTTACAAACACGACAGCGATTTCTTTTACGAAACCGACAGCGATTTTCTTATCTACGAACACGACAAGCGATTTTCTTTCTTCTCTACAACACTGACAGCGGTTGTCTTCTACGAACACGACACGCGATTTGTCTTTTACGAATCTACAGCAATAAAACACGACAGCGATTTCTTTCACAAGACAGGTTTACAAACACGACAGCGTTTCTTTCTACAAACCGACATCGATTTCTTTCTACAGAACACACC